>VZTM01019487.1:179860-209569 GCA_013400555.1 Jacana jacana
AGTACATTCCATTCCCTCATCCAAGTCATTGATGAATATATTGAACAGTACCGGTCCCAGTACTGATCCCTGAGGGACTCCACTAGATACAGGCCTCCAGCTAGACTCTGTCCCATTGACCACCACTCTCTGGCTTCTATCCTTCAGCCAGTTCACAATCCACCTTACTATCCTATCATCCAGGCCACACTTCCTCAGTTTAGCTACAAGGATGCTGTGGGAGACAGTGTCAAATGATTTACTGGGGATATGGGTTTAATCCCACCCCCAGTCAGTTATTAATTGCCTAATTGAGTTCGGGTGCAACCTGTCTTTGCTAATGGGTTGGGCATCTTTTCATTATAAGTACAAACCTGGGAAGGCTGTGCTCTAAGGATGTCTGGTTAGCATCACTAAGTAATCATCTATTTTAACAGTGACTGTCATTTTAAAGAAAAATATGTTATTATAATATACTATGTAATTATTAAAAAATTATTAAGAAAATCTGCAAGACAGGCCTATGTCATTTTGATGCCCTTTTTAGAGCCAGTTGCAGCATTCTGCAGAGGTATACCTTCCTTTCTTTTTTTTCTATCTTTTCTGTTTTTTGCCTTGAATTTAAAGTAAATTAAACTAGAGCATGGAAAAAACCTAACAAAACCTTCCTAATAAAAGAATTTAAAAAAGCAATCAGAGAAGAAATAAAAAATTATTTTTCTTGAGGCCAGAACTTTGAAATCAAAGCTGTTTCACCCTGTAAACAATCACCGCATGATAAAGACAACACATGCTCTGAAGATATATCGGGAGCCCTGTTGTCCTAAAGGTCACAAGCAGACGTGAAAGATCTCCCTCCTAGGGTAAGAGGTGCCCAAGAAAAATGCTTTGAGAATTACTCACCTTTCAAAGAAGCTGCAGACAAATGAGTGTGGCCTTTTGAAGGGGTGGCATGGCTGCAACCGGATGCAAATGTCTCTCAAAGCACCTGGAAAAAGAAGTCAAATCAAACCGTCAGTTCAACAGCGGCTTTGCTACTCATCACGCTGGCGTTTCTAGAGAAAGAAAGGTTGATTGTAGTTCAGAAGGAGATGTCTGTGCAGAACTCCAAGTCCTTCCCACGTGCTAACCCACTCCATTTGCTTCTCGTTGTCTCACCTGCACTGCACCTCTGCCCGTTTCCCAGCAGCATATTAAACAACACGTGCACGTAGCTGAACCTTCTGCTCTGACACTAACTGCTTTGGCTTCCACAAACATACCAGCGAAAAAGGCGTCACAAAAAGTACCTGACCTCATCTTGAGAGCAAGAGAGGGAGAATTATGAGAACAAGTTTAAAGGAAGAGAAAGAGAGGGAGACAGGGAGATTTTATTGCTCAAGGGGAAAAAAAAGATTATAATTGAACTGCAGAAAATTCTTCACATCATGGGTAATGGTGCCCGGGTTACCTCTCTTTATCTGTGCAATAGAGATTAGCAAACGGGGTTATAAAGGGAAATTAGAGTAAATTCTGGGCCAGCACTTGGTAAGCTCTGATTTCCTACCATTTAGAAAGAGGAACATCAGGACAAATGAAGTGGCACAGCATAAGGCAGCAGCCCACGGAGGGACCCACAAACACCAAATGGAGTGGGGGCAGACCACCCCTTGCTGCAGACTGTCCCCATGGAGGATTGCAGAAGTTTTTCTCCAGGTGTGAGGGACTGCTAAGTGTGGATGCTGGTAGACTCAGCCCCAAGGTCTCAGGCAAGGTAGACATGGGAAACCTCTTTGGAGATATATCATCTTCCTACTGGTTTTCCATTGACCCTGTCCTGAAGGTTCCCATTTTCCCCAGAAGGATGAATGAATGTAGAGGTATACAACCCATGAACACTTCCATAAGGAAGTGGAGTCTTAATCTCAGTCCCTCTCCCTGCCCAGCCCCCACACACCTTCATGTGTGTCCTTCCTCCAACAACTTACCCAGAGCCCCCACACCTCACACTGGAGCAGATAAGGAGTACCCGCACACAGCCACATTTCCCACTCAGGTGTGGTGGTAACTGCCAAGACATTGCAAGGGGAGGGAGGTACCCCAGGTCCCCTTGGCTGAGATCTTCAGTCCTTTTTTGACAGACCTTTTGGGACCACAAGCCTTATTCCTGACTCAGTGCTTCACCTTTGCTGAGGGGTGTGTTGGATGTCTGCAGCAGCATTGTCAGAAATGACAACAGGGTTTGGAGGCTGTTATTCTAAGATTTCCCAACCTAAGACACCTTCAAGAGCTTGATTCTCCAATAGTGCTGGAAAAAAAAATTCTCTGGAAATTAGATTTCTGAAGGTATCCAGATAGAGAGTAAATAAAACACAAGGGGGAAAATCCAGCCCAAAGCAGGCATTACTGCAAATCACTTTGGATCTGTTGAAAGCTCCTTCCTGCTCTTTTTAGAAGTGACTGTTCCTTGCTAGGAATGTTTTTTCTGGACTTTTTAAAGTAATTTTTATTGACCTTCTCATAAGTCTTACAGCACGGCTGGCCAGTAAAATATTCAGGGAACTTTCTGAAGGAAAGGTGATGTCTGTATTGAGGTACCATTATTCTTTCTTGGAGTACCAAATTAAATCAGCATTCACCTTCCTCCCCCTTTGCTTGGGTGGGCAGTACATGATGATAAGGGTGTCAGAAGTTGTCAGTAGGCAAGACAGCTGGACATCCACCCAACCTGTCCACTGCCCATTACTTTGACAGTGAACTGGAACTTACAACTCCTGGTGAGTTCTGTGCCTTGCAGCGCTGTGGGCAGCTGAACAGGAAAATAGCTCTGCAGCTGAGAGCACACTAGGCTTTGCAGCAAACAGCCTCATCCTTTTTCCTCAGAACTGGGGTGCTCATATACTTTGGGGCTATTAAGGCTGTCTTTGTGGTGGAAAAAAAAAAGCCTAGTTAGGTTCATGTGGGGCACGGAAATTGGTCTTGCAAGAGAGAACAGGGACAACTGGAGGAATAGAGCCAGGGCTGTGGGTAGCAAAGATGGACAGAAAGGGGAAACATAACTAAGCCCACCTGCGCTCTTCTCCACTCATCCCTTTCAAGGGAATGTGTTCCCAACCATTCATTCCCTCGCTCCCTCCCTCTTCCCCCGCCACATATTCCCTCTTGACTTATTTGATACTGTTTGAAATCAAGCACTTGGTTTACCCTTCTCAAGCGGAGCTGATCTCTCCCAGCATGACTCTGACTGCAGCGGGAGGCACAGCAGGATGCTGGATATGGAAACCTGGCATTAGTATCACTTTCAGATGACAGCAGATCAGAGAGCTGGACCTGAGAGTGAATTAATATAGGGCTAGGATTCACTCGAAGGGTTTGCTGCTGTCATACTCCTCTCAAGATGTGAAAGAGAATTAATGCAAGGGGCTGGGATTCGCTCTGAGTGCTGTGATGGCTGCCTGTCTTCCTCAGGGAGGAGTGGGACCCAGAGCATGAAAGAAACAGGGGACAGGTTTGCACTGGATCCTGGAGGTATCCCAGCGAGAAGAGGGAAAGTTACTCAGATCCTGGTGACCTTCCAGCCTATCAGTTAATCATCTGATCCAAAATATGCCCCAGATCCCAAATCAATCAGTTACCCAAGCAACAAGGGTCAGAGCTGGAACCCATCTTTAAATATCCTTGGAGAAATAGGGTAGATGAACCCAGTGAGGCCCCTTAATCACTGACCTTCTGTATGGGCAGAGACAGACCACATCTCTCTAGGGAAGGAGAAGGGCAACCAAACTACCCACATCTGGGTGGCAGAAGTTGGCTTTGTGTGCAGCAGCTGCCAATTATGCAACAGATCCTCTTCCATAGATTCTTATCGCTGAAAAAAAACAGTGTCAGATGTCCTTAAACAATTTATCTCACCCTTTGAAGGGCCACCCTACAGCTTTTTGCCTACATGTGGTCTGCCAGGAGAGGTGATAGACCTCCCTCATTTCCCTTTCCAATGCAGCTGACAAGGACTTTGACTGGAAGTGACCTGGATATTTTCCGATGGCCACAATCAGCCTGGTTTTTTCTTCTGTGGTCCACAAAGCACCTCCCCTCTCATGGTGAGCTTGTTTGTCCCAAACAAGGACTTGTGTACAGGTGTGTTTGTAACAAGCACAAGAACACAAAAGGGTGCAGAACAAGTGGAGAGTAAGACCGGTCATTGCAATAGGAAGTGACCCATATTTGGGGGAGGTTAATGGTTATTTAGAATAATGCATCCCTGGGCCAGTGGCTCGCAGGGCAGCAGGCAAGGGGAGTATTTGCTCCCTCTTTTCAAAGGGAGAGAGAGGTTTGGAGCCTGGAGCATAAACACAGCTGAGGATTCCGAAAATAGACAATATCCTTCAAATGCAGCCTAGGGGCAAGATCGAATCATTGTATACACCCAATTTCTTGAGAAGAGGAAACAAAACACAACAAAAAAAACAGAGGAAGTAGGCCCTTGGAAGCAAAATAAAGACAGAACAATGGAAAACTAAGCACTGGAGGAGACAGCTTCAAATAATTACATTGTGCAAGCATCACGCTGGGAAGCAGCATATGCTGGAGGAGCCCTCACTGGGGACACAGGATAAGCAGGCAGGAGGGAGGCCTGGCAAACTGGCAGCTTCAAAGAGGCACACGCCAGGCCAAGTTCAGAGCAGCTCCAGCTCCGGTGAGGTCAGCATAATGATGCCAGAGATGAAAATAGCTTTGTGCTTAAAACAAAATCCCTTCCTTCCTTCACCAGTGGCACTTGGTAATAAGCAGCAGGCAATGGACTAATATTATAACCGATATTTGGGTCACGGGCTGTCATTTAGTAGAGGCGAGGTAGGTATGCATCACTCTGTGCCCCTGTGAAGGGCAGAAAGGTGGCCCAGCTCTGCACAGACACCTGGGGAGCTGAGAAATGGCATTTAATTGTTTAACTGAGATCAGGGGTCTGCTCCCAGTTCATACAGTGCTGAGGACAGGCAGGTCTGCTGCTTGGTTTCTAGGGATCAACAGCACTGTGTTTAAGTTGTGATTTCCCAACTAAACAGATGAAAAGTTAGGAGCCAATGCCCTGTAAGAGAGTTTAAAATGGTTAGTGGAGTCAGGAACTACCTAATGCTAGGGCTGTGCTTGCAGTGAACCCCATGGAGAAAGTGAGGCCAATGTTCTGCTTGTCCTTGGATTTGTGTTAGTGTTTGGGAAAGCCTGACAAATGTTTTAGTGCCTTTGTTTCTGACAGCCCTGTACATTTTGTATTTATTTTTTTTTAAATTTAAAATATATTGTAAATATTTAGACTGTTTAATGGGAACATCTTGGTCCCATTCTGTGAAGATAAGTAAGTATGTTTTCAGAGAAACAGAAATTCCAGCTTCTGTCCTGAAAACGTTCCCCTAACATTTCGGTTTCCTTTGGTGGGGGAGGCAGTATATAGGAAGAGACTTTATGTTCTACAGCTTCATGATTATGCTTAGCTGTGGGACCACCACTGTAAAGCTCATCTGGACACGCCTGTGAGGGGCAGGACTTTGGTGCTCAGGAGCTGCCCTCAGCCCAAGAAATTCCCCCTTTCAGCTCTCTGTGAGGAGACTGCTGTGGGAAAGTGGTGTGCCTATAAATCTGTAGTCCGTAGTCTGGTGGGTTTCAGTGTGGAGGCCATCCATCCATTATTTCCCTAGTGGATCCATGTGAGGTAACTACAGAGATGAAGTCTGTTGTGCCAGAGCTCACATCTGCCACGCTGGGTCTATGCTGCCCTTGGGGAAAAACTCAGGGAGTCGACAAACTGCAAGATGTGAAAACCATTGGTGCAGACACGCGTGGTGTCTTCATCCTTTATACAATAAAACCACAATGAACTTACATGAGCACAGATATGTCTTAAAATCCCCATGTTTACTAAGTCAACCAAAATATGCCCAACCTTTCTACATATATTTATCTGCTCTGCCTGGCTGTGGCAGCTCTCAGAAAACAGAGAAAACAGCAAACTCCACTAGACGGCTTGCAGGCTGCTCAGAGAAATACTCCATTAGCAGCAAAACGTGTCCCCCACAAGCACATCAGTGATCCACGAGGTGTCTTGATAAGTTTGGAGGTTTTGTAAAGTTCTCTGAGATGGCAAACATCTTAGCATGTGTCTCTTCCCAGCCTCCATCCCTCCTTGCCTCCCCCCACCCCAACTCATCCTCGCTGCCCGTCAGATGGGAACAGTATCATTCATACAGAACGCTCTTCAGCGGTTCTGCTATCGATCCCCGGCTGTTTCATTTCAATAATGACCTGCTCCATGATGATAATTGATGAGAAATGCAAGGGATGGAAGAGTGAAGAGAGCAGTGCTGAACAGATCTTCCAGGCCAGATGGAGGGAAGCCCCTCGCTGTGCCTCATTCCCCTTCCATTTGGTATTTCAAAAGGGAAAAAAGAGGAAAAAGCTTCTTTTTTGTTTTGTTTTGTTTTTGTTTTGTTTTGTTTTTTTGGAAAAGGACACTGCAATTTTCAAGATTCCAGTTTGCATGAATGGCCCAAGCCAATCAGCATATTTGAGTCTTTGAGTTGAAAAGCTTTTCCCTGAGAAAGAAGAAAAACAGTGAAGGGCAGGGGGGAACAAAGAGGAAGGAACATGGCATTGAAGATAAAAAAAATTAACAGCTGAGTTTAGTGCTTGGAGGGACTTTGCCCATTTTTAAAATACAGATCTCTTCCCTAGACACCCTACCAGTGACGGTAAGCTGGAAAGCATAAGAGACAAAAGGTTAAGAGTTAAACTTTCCAGCTCAGAAAGCAACAGGCTGAAGAAAGAAAAGGTTGCAGCTGAGACATCCAGGAGGAGGAAGCATCCCTGAAAAGCTGCCTTCATTAAGTGCTTCGTCAAACGGGGATTGCTGCAGCACAGTCAGTGCTTGTGCCCATCCAGCACCGAGTTCCTCTCCTCACTCACTTTTAATACCCCAGCCAGCAATGGATGTGTCATTTTATGTTCCTAACACTATTCCTCTCTAACTGCTCAGTGATGGACTTTTAATATCACTATCCTAAGAGAGCCTAAGAGATACAGCTCCCAGGGTACACCAGGCACAGGACTGAGTTGGGAGCTACCAGCAACCACAACAGAGCAAAACATATGCGTGCTGATGCCGACCATGTCATGGGGGTCACTGGATCTATCAGCTTTCTGTGCCTGTCTCTGCTGTGCAATTAAGCTCATAAACAAGGGAGAAGATCCATATATAAAAAAAAAAAAAGTGAAGGGAGGGGGGAAAGAAATCAAAGAAAACCTAATTATCTTGTCAGGGACAGCAGCGAGATGCTTTACATCTCCTGGTTGTGCAAATGGTCCATTGGTAGAGAGCTGTCAGGTTGTACCACAGAAGCAGCTGCCTTTCAATGAGGTGATGTCTCTGCTTCTCCTCCTTGGGGAAGGCTTCATAGAGAAAGTTGAGCTGCACTAACAACTCGCTGATGTCAAAAAGGGATGGTTATAAACCTCTTGTCATGCTGTTCAGGACCTCGTGCCTATGTCCTTGCTGGGCACATCCCTTTGCTTAGCTCTGGAGCTCACTAGACTCTTCAATGAGGCGGCTCAGATCTCCAACCCAGAAGAAGAATAACCCAGCCCCTCAAAAATGTGTCAATTTACCTCATCCAATATGAGATCACTCACAATGTTTATAGTTGAAAATGTTCCTCATGTAGCAATCTCTTCCTCGCTTTTGCTCCCTATAGAACATGTGTCCCATTCCACCTTGTCTTCTTCTTGCTGTTCATGCTGGGGCAACTACTTCCCTTGGTAGCATTTCTCAATTGGTTAGCAGCAGTGAGAGTGACATTTGCAGGACTCCCCAGCTAGTGCTGTTGCAGGCAGTGTTAGAACCTCTCTTCCTTAGCCCTTGTGTGGGGCTGAGTCTTAGAGAGCAGTGGTGCAGCCAATACGAGGTGGATCTTAGGTCTGAATGATCTCCGAACCCAACCTCTGATGGCTTCCCTCAAAGCTAAAACTCACCCTGAGAGTGGGGCAATAAGCAAATTGTGAGGCTTTACGTAGTCAGTTTTACACACACATACATTTTGAGCTCCTAGTGGTTGCTCTCCAAAATTGCTCTGAAATGTCCCATAAATAGGAGCAGAGTAATTTCAAGGTGCATTCTAATAAATGCAGCTAGAATAACACCCCCTCCTCTCCAGTTTCCTTTTTAGGGGTGATCTGCCAAAATGAGAAACAAAATTACTGTGTCTGTTCAGCAAATTCTTACTGACAAAATCTTTAAGAGTTGACAAGAGTAATATACTGAAAATTAGTTTAGAAGTGTTTCAAGTTTCAAAAAATCAATCAAAATCAAATTAAGTTCTGAAGATGCTGTCTGCAGAGTTTAAGGAAAATAGAGATCAGCTGCAGCAACATGGGATCATGGGCTCAACTTTGGAGCAGGAGACTTACATCTGCTCTGCTCCCTCTTCCGGCTTAGGGTAGACAACTTAGAGTGACAAGTGATCACAAGGGTTTGCTGATGCCCTGGCTGATCTGGTGAGTTTGGGTACCACTAACAAGAGACACAGTCTGCCGCGGCCAGGAGCAGTCGAGCCCGACGCAATCAATCAGGAAGCCATCAATCCGGAAGCCCCGAATCAGGAAGCGCACCCAGGAAGCACACATGAGCACTCCCAGGAAGCACACACAGTCGGGAAGCACCAGGGAGGCACCTCCTCAGGAAGCGCACACATCGGGAAGCACACCCAATCGTTCTACAGTTACAGGTCCTCATTCGCTAAGCACTACATTTCGGATAGGGAGAGGGGTATTGTCCACGAGCTTTCCACACACTTTCCACAGGCTTAAAGTTGCCCCATGATTGGCTACAACATTTGTGTCATTTGCTGTTTCCCACACTTTGTTTCGCCTTCACTAACTTCGTTTCGCTTACTTCCACTTATTTGCATATGTGCCCTTTCAGTAACTCCCTCTTAAAGGGCCTGCTCTCAACAACAGTCTAAGTAAACGCCAACAGGGTCCTCAACATGACACTTCTCCCATCCTAAGGCTATACCTTAACCTATGAGCCATAAATCAAGTGTTTGAGATAAAGAGAAGGGGTTTCTTCCTGCTTCCTGATAATTTCTTTCAAGTTCTGTTCATCACAATGACAGAATTGGGGGAGGCGGGGGGAGGGAGAAGATATTGAAGCTCATAAAGATCCTCATCAAGGAGGAAAATCAGTTTATAAAACAGATCTATTACAAAAACTGGCAGGACCAAGCTAAGCCAAAACAGAGTCAGAGTTAAGTTCCATTAAGTACTGCTCATGGACTCTATTTCCCTCTTGGCTGTGTGATCTCAAATAAGCTTATAACGGCCCTGGTGTCACGGAAGAAGCCTGGAACTTGCTGACTTGTTGAGAATATGCAAAAAAATGTGTGAGGGTTTGTCATGTTCCTGAGTGATCGGAGCCTTTCTGGGTAAGCAGAGTGCACGCCTTGCTCAGATATGCTGTCTTTTTTGCCCTTCATCCATATGGTACCCTGACCCCATCTTGGCCCAGCAGATCCAAGAGCTACTGACCTACAAATCCTCAGCCATCTGCTTTGCAATTCAGCCTCAGCCCCGCTCTTCTGGCTTGCTGTTTCAGCAGTCACTCTGAGCGGATGGGGTTGCTTTAGGTTTCCAATTATGTCTTTCTTAATTATATTCCTCCTTGGGGTCCTAGAGGCCCTGGAAATTTCCCCCCACTCTGTCTTTTCCCAAAACTGTGAGTCAACAGTTCAATTATAGTTTCTTTATACAGGCATGAGAATTTGTTTCTTGGGCAAAGTTCCTTGATAAGATGATATGCTACATAAATGTCTCTAGCAAAACACATTTCACAGTGAATTTATCTCTGCACAACTTCTCTGCCTTATAGCACCTTATCATTCCAAGACGTCTCAAGGCACTTTCCAAAAGGTGTGCAATAATAATACTTCACAGTTATACACAGCCTTTCATGGGAATATCTCAGAGTGCTGTACGGAGAGAAGCACTCAGCTTCATCAAAAAGCCAGGAGTGCTGAGGCAAGGGATGTGGAACAGACTCACCCAAAGGAATGAGGAAAATGCAGGGTTTGTCATGAGGTCCAGGACCCTGTAGAAACCCCCTTCTTTGCTCCTAATGTGCTCCTCACAGTTGATTGCCCACCACACCAGTCTTGGGGAGCAGCCACACTGAGGAGAGGAGTTACAGCTTTTTCCCCTTGGCTGTGGGCTGGGGACATGGTTCTGTATGTGTCCTATTCACCCTATATCCAACACGTATGTGTTACACAAGGAATAAAACACTCCAAACCTGGAAGCAATAAAAGATCTGTAACATGCTTTCTGTCTATTCCTGACATGAAGATGCCTGTGCTCAGCTGAGGATCTTGGCCTGGAGCAGGGCTGAGTTAAGATCCTGTTTTCTATGTGGGACAGAGCTCTGAATGCTGCTGTGGTCTTTATAGGAATGGGATTTCCCAGAACTAGACAGAAGTGCATAGCAGCTAGGTGCCTTTGCCTCTTCAAAGGCACTTTCATGAACACATTTGATTCTTTAGCAATAATCCTAAATCTTAGTCCACAAATTTTCTTTAAACTTTATTTGTTCCCACCTGAGCTCTTGCACTTTGCTTGGGAGTCATTCCACCTTCTTCCACCACCCTGCTGTAAGGTTTTCCTTCCTCTGGTGCTTTTCCTTGTTTGCTTGAGATTGAGCTACAATTAGAGCACAGCTACATGAAAGACAGCCCTCTCCTTGGGGACATCATGCAGCTAAATTTCTGATGGACTGCTGGATTTGGTGTTGAGCCACAATGCAGAAAGCTGCTGCCTTCCACCATTCAGCCTGCTATGACCATACACACAGATGCTGCCACTCGTATTCAGGCCCCTTCAGAAGCATCTTCTTTTCCCAAAATCTGGGGTTGGAGTGACATTAGAGGTCTTCTTTGTCTTCAAAGGAGCACCTCCCCAAGTGTCCATGGGGCATGGGCACCACTGGGACTCTCCTTCCTTGCTGGAAGCAATCGCCAACACACCTCTTGCTTTGGTGTCCCCTCTGGCTGCACAAGTGCCTGAAAAGCAGGAGAGCATGAATAACAATGACCATTTGCCTCCTCAGGGGTCAACTTCCAGCCAAATGATCATTCTCTTTCCAATATGTGGTGGGAAACCAGCCAAGAGCAATTCACTGGGGCCTGGGGTTATATTTAAGGGTGCCTGACGACTACTTAGCAAGCTCTTAAATAACTAACTACTCAGAGGCACAGCAGCCTTGATGTCTAACCCCTGGTTAAAGGAAGGGGGATCTGTCTACCTAGATACAGATCCAGGTATTGACCAGTCCCTTCCCAGCCACACTTCTCCCCCAGCACTCGCCTTACACGGAGCTGCCATGTCTCCATCAGCCTGGTGTCCTTGGCTCCAGCCCTGCCCGTCACCTTCCTCTGCATTTTATCATGTTCGGCAACCTCTCCTCTCCCTCCTCCCTCTCAGCCCAGCTTATATCATCAAAAAATCATTTTGGCACCTTCACTGTCAGCAAGCAGCTGTTTATCTGCTATATCATTGGAAAGATCTCTAAAACCAGGTTTGGAAAACAGCCCTTCTTTTTATTTGATGCCGGATCATCTGAAAGGAGGATGAGAAGCAGCAAGAATATGTTTTCCTTGTACAGATCAATATAACTTTAACCTTCTTCCACAGCAGGGCCTGCCTGCCCACCTCCTTAGCTCATGTTTTTCGCCTTCCCTCCCTCTTTCCTTACCCTCCCCACATTTTAGTGCTTGTAGCACTCCTGAAACCCAGACCTCTTGGTCCTGCCTCCATCAGGGCAGGACTTCTGCCTTGCTAGAGTGGGTCCATTTGGTCCAAGGAGAGGATTCCTGGTCAGTCAGTTCACAGACTCAGTCACCCCACAGCTTTCAGGTCCTTTTCTTCTCCTTGTTCCACTCTCTTCTACTGTTCCCCTGCTATACGTTATGCAGAACCCCTCTTCCAGCTGTTGGGAGTCAGAAAATGAATTTTCTATTTCCTCTCTTTCTTCTCCCCCCTTGGGGCAGAGACAATAGTGTCCTTCTCTCATGCACCCTTCACCTCTGCCAGTGGCAGATTTACTTCTGCCTGGTTTCCTGGCAGCTGCTGCAGCTGCAGCCCTGAATGGAGAATCTGGCATTTTTTGGTCCTGCTCCCGCTGTGCTGATTTCCCACTGGGAGCAGAATTGAAGAGGGAAGTTGTTCAGGTCCTACAGTGCAGCTCTGAAGACCCAAGGGCAATCTAATCACAGCAAACTCACTGCTGAGCAAACTTGGTTATAGGACAATATAATCATTTTACAGGCAGGGAAACTGAGGAACTGCTTGGTGGAAGGAGCCAGACATGTTGGTGCAAGAAAAGGACAGGGGTTCCCTTCCTCCTGGCTCATACATTAGAGATATCTTTGTATCCTGGTTTGTTTGGGGGGAAGATTTTGTTTGGGACATGGTGAGCAGGCATTTCATGAGGGTAGTCTGGGCTGTTCATGCTTGACACGTATCTACAGATACAGCGGGCAACCACCACTCACCAGGGTTCCACCTGCCATTAGCAACCAGCACCAAACTCATTTTTAAATAAAAAAGGGGAAGATTGAGCCCTTTCTCAGATCAAAATCCAGCAGCAAACCCCATCCTCCTATTCATACCCAGAGACAAAGAATCCCTTCTTCCTTCTCAGGTGGAGATAGGAGTGGGGAGACAGGTTGTTGCTATAATAGCAGTAAAGACACCCACCACTGTGCTAAATGATATATTTATTTGTATGTACGTAGTGAGAGACTGGTCGTATTCCCAAAGCACTGACAGCTTGAAAGAGACATGCAAGCACCTTCTCCCAGGTCACTGAGCGCTGGTTTCAGACAGAGCAGGGAAAGGATTCGCCCACTGTCCCCTTCCACCTTCTCCCTTCAGGTGTAATGAGTTTATCTGGCCTCTGGAGCCCCTTCCTTAGCTAATCCAGGCTCAGGGCTGAGACGTATTTGGACAAACAGACAAGGAGAGTGACCAAGGTGTACTCAATCCAGTCCTTCATCCTCTGCGCACGGCCCTCCTGCTCCTTCCTGCAAGAAAGGAGCTGTGAAGGCATCGCTGCAAAGTTAAAGAAGCCAGAGAGATCCCAGGATCCAGAAGGAGGTTTAGAACCTCACCAAAAAAAAAAAAAAANTGTTCTGTCCACGTCCAGCCAAACACCGGCTGCTGTCAGAGATTAGACGCTTTTGCAGATAAAAAGAAGGTAATAGGGCCTTACTAGATAAGGACAATAAGAGGAGAATAAAGGAGGGGGAAAGGGGCGGGGGAGGAGCCAGAGGTGAAAAAGAGGTGAAAGGAGGGAAACAAAAAGGATGCAGCGGATCAGACTGACAGATCCAATGCTGGGGCCGTGGGGCACCAGGGCTTTGGAGCCAGGAGCAGAGCGGGGACACTTGCTGCCCTGCAGGGACATGTCCTGGCACCCAAAGCCACCGGCACAGGGGGGTTGGGCCTCTGTGTGCCCCCCCATGCTGCTCCAGCACGGAATGCACGTGGCATCTGCAGCAAATTCAGGATTGCTGTGGTCCTGATAAATAATGGGAATGAGTATCACTCTTTCTGGGTGGTCACCCTTCCCAGATGGCCCAGCCCGATGGTCACACTGGAACTGTTGTAAGCAATGGATGCTGACAGCTGCTGGGGAGGCAGAAGTGCTGGGTTGTATTTGCTTGGCCAGGAGATATCCATCTCCTCGCCACAGAGAAACAGCCATCAGTCAAGGGTGCTGCTCTGCACTGACTGCAGCAGAGTTTCATCAAGGAAGGCTCTGGCCTCATAAGTCAAGTGTGATCTAAAGAGTTGTCTGCTCTCCCCTGGCTCCCCTTCTGCTCCTGCCTGTTCCCTTGCTCCTCACAGTCCCAGCTAGTTCTCTGCAGAATAAACACCGCTTGCGTGCACTGCCAGAAAAACAACTTGGCATGTCGGAAGCTGTGATCAGCGCCTAAGGGCAGCTGAAATGCCTGAGGGAATCTGCTGTAGGGTTGGAGCAGGGGCAACCGGTGATGCTGCAGGACTCCTGTACTTCAGAGAGGCCTCCATTCCTTTGAGATGCTTGATGTAAAACCGTAACAGCCTTTTTTGATACATCACTCGCTGTTCTCCAGGCTGTCCGTAGTGACGTATCATCCCCTCTGTCCCATCCTACACCAGGGGGGGGTCTCTGCAGGGACAGGCTGAACTTGGCTTTCCTCTGCAGAGGGCATCTTGATCCTCTTTATTAAAACCCCGTAGCTAGAACTAGAGGCTTGGAAAAGAAGTGTTAGCCTGGCATTGCTTTGCAAGGCCTGCCTCTCTGCCTGAACAAAGGGCAAGGACACACAGAGGCTCCCCAGGGAGCGTGGGGCTGTTTGCAGCATCCAAGCACGCCGCATCCCAACCACCTACCTGTCCCAGGGCTGGGGCTCCCACATGAACTCCTCCAAAAAAAATGGGTGAGTGGGAAAGAAAGGAAGAGCAAACCCACAACACCATCCTCTTTCTCCTGCCTCCCACCCCCAAAGCCTCCCTGAGCTGCCAGTGCCATGGAGCGGAGGACCCCAGTGCACCTTGCATTAGAGGTGGCCCAGACCTTTAACAAATGGGCTCTTGGCCTCCTGGCTTCATGCGATGCATCAGGAGAGCCAACTCATTCATCTGCCATTAATTATGTTTTGTGAGAGACAGGGGCATGCTCAGGTTGGCCTTTTTTCTCTCTTCTTTCAAACTCCTGCTGCCCAGGCAGGATGGAGAAACTCGGCTGCACCCTAAAGCTGAGTAACAAACCCCAGGCTTTAGGCACAACAAAACACCTAAAGGAAACAGTCCCATGGGGGTAACTCCTCAGTAACACCCACTGCTGGCAGTTCTCAATTAATTAACCTCAATTTCTCTTCTGGAACAGGCTCCCTTGAACCCCCTGTCAAAAGGTTCATCAGTGAGCTTAAACTACGTGTGACTGGCCTGAAAAACTTCACCATGATATGTAGAGGCACTATCCCTCCCTTGGGGGGAGCTGAGGGAGGCCAGCACCTCCTGCTGCTCCCCCAGTGGGGTGCAGGATCCGGCCCTACACCCTGGCACATCACCCCCATCATTCCCCCTGCACGCAGCCATGACTGCTCTGTCCCTAATAGAGAAATATCCGCCTCTTTCTATGATTTATCTTCTGTTTGAGTAGCCTGATAATTCCCAAATCTACTATTCTTCCTCATATATGTGGAGTCCTCCTCACTTACCAGCCTCCTTGTTGACAACTTAATATCAGGAGCTCTGAAGAAGATATTGAAAACCTGGAAAGATCTTGAAAAGCTGGAGTCTCACAGCAGATCGAGCACTCTGCCAGCAGCCACAGTGGAAAAAAAAATACTGCTTTCAGAGGAGGTTTAAAACCCAGTCCTGGTAGCTAATAAATCTCCCTTTGCAGCCTTTAAGAAGCTGATGCTGATATCTGTGCCCCAGTAAAGTCTCTAACTTTCTTTACTATTTTTCTGGTGGCAAGAAGGGCTCAGCAATTTGAATTTGAAGGGTGCTTGGCACAAAATGTCCTTTGCCTGATGCTTAGCCCTCACTGTGACCTAGAAGTGGCTAGGCTGGAACTTCAATTGGTATCCCCCATATGAGCTAGTGCATAATATGAAATGGAAAACTGTCCCTGTAGCTATCCCAGAGGACTTAGAGAATTTTCCCTTTACAGGAGCAAGAAGAGGGGTGTGGAGAAGGGATGGTAGTGGCCGCTCGGGGGTAAGGGAGAAAACCTATAGGTCTACAAATTGATCAGAAGCACTAGCTGCAAATGTAAGATCTGCACAGACTCCCCTGACACAGCCCAACCCCTGCATGGAGAGGTGAGGGTATGGGAGTGAGATATCGGTAGGCAAATACGACCTTCAACCACATCCAAACCAAACCTGGGTTTGTTGCCCCTTTAAGCAATCACTCCCCAGTGCAATGAAGCTGACTGTACAGCGGCAAAATTTCCCCTTTTCTCCCTACCAAAACTTGGTGTAATCAGGATCCTTGCTCCACAGATGGAGTCATGAACAAAAGGTGGGAGAAGAGAAAAAATACTTTAAGGACTGTCATTAACCATCCCAAATCTACCAAAGGGTCGACATCATTCCGACTACACCTGGGCCACATGTATAGCTGAAGCCAGAGTCCAGATTTTAAACCATTTTCCCCTTCCAACATTCATAGACAGGCTTCTCTCTAGCTGGGAAAGACAGAGACCATCAGCACGTGCAGCATTTGACAGGAGACCCAGGTTATTGATTCACAGTTCCACTTCCCTGAACTTTTCTGGAGGAAAACGGGGCTGCTTTGCATAAGGCAGGCATATGTTGCAGCTTTGGCACAAGGAGAGCTGGTTGGCACTTCCTTGCCAGACTTTTCCCACTCTCCTCTGACACCATCTGCCTCCGTGAAACGCTGAAACTCCCATCTGTCAATTTTACTGTAAACACACAATTATCCAGGCTGCTGGGGAAGAAACGCAGCACAGCCAAACCTTGGCCATTTGTGGAAAGGACCAAGTTGGGATGTGTGGCCCTCTCACTGTCCCCCAGGGCAGATAAGTGGAGGGAACCTTTTCATTTTCATCACATGATCTTCAGTGGTGACCCTCTCCTTCTCAGTGTTGGATGAGGTGGTGATGCCACCAACCACTCTGTCCATGCCCTGAGCCTCCAAGAGCAGGATATGAACCTGAAGCTCAACCAGAGGCTGGTGGGAGCTCCAGCTATTTGCGGCACCCAGGTCATTGCAACCAAGTCATGATGTTTCCACTTTCTTCCTTTCCTGACAATGTCAAGCCAGGGAGGATAGCCTGGGCACAGCCACCTATAACCCCTGTCCAGGTCCACACTCTACAAAATATCAGCCGTGCAAGTGTCCCAATGACAGCATCCACCCCCAGTTCATGTTAGCAGTGTATTTGCAACCAACTCCACCTGTCCCTCCCCTCTGGGTTTCGTCACAGCAATGCCCAGATCCTGAAAGCTTAGATGCCAGGTTTTTCATTGTGTTCTCCCTGGAGAATCTTCCTCTTTCTGGCTGGGGTCAGCTTTCTCTGACCACAGCAGACAGTGGAGCACTGACAGCAGCCCCTGCCAGGAGCTGAGCCCTGCCAGCCCAGCCATCAGCAGTCAAAAGATGTCCTCATCCATGCTCTGGGTGACTCTCATCCGTTTCAGAGGCAGCAACGTCTGAGCCCGTCTGCAGGGTGAGCGAGCAAAGCGTGAAGACTTGAGGGGAAGACAAGAGGCTGCAGATAACCACGGGCTGGGGGCTGATTCACGGGGCTGGGAGGCAGCTCTATTTTGCTTCATTAAATATTGGTCCCTGTGTGGTATCTCCAGCCCAGACACCAGCTCCACCACCTGTTTCATTTAGCTGGGAAGAGGCAGGGGGCTGTCGGGTGGCAGAGGAGCTGGCAGATGGCATGTGTTCCCAGAGATAACACGGGGCTAGTTCAGAGGTTACTAATTGGGTTTCTGCTTGCCTTTCATATTCAATGCGAACCGAAATGAGAACATGTGGTTCAACACACACACCTCGTCCTCCTTCCCTGAGGGTTCTCCCCTCTGCCCCCTTCCCCCGCCTGCTGCCTGCACGTCCTCACCCAGAGAGCCTGAATCGTGGAGGTGTCTACTGTTCATTCACAAACCAAAGGGAAGGGAGAAGGAGAAAATAGTAAGGAGGTTAGCGACGAAGCGAATAACGTATTTCTTACCCAGGGTGGACCCTCAGGCCTGCAACTAGCCCTTCTGCACCGATAAGGCTATGAGCAACCTGCTACTTCATGCCACCAGCATAGGAATGCCCCACCACAGGCGAGTGAGGCTTCAAGGGCAACATCTAGAAACATCTGGGCAGAGCACAAAGAGTTGGAAGGGGCCTTAAAGATCGCTGAGTTCTAACCCCCCTGCCCTGGGCAGGGGCACCTTCTACCAGATCAAGTTGCTCAAAGCCCTGTCCAACCTGGCCTTGAACCCCTCCAGGGGCCAATCATCCACAACTTCTTGGGGTATATGACCCTGTCATGAACTGTGTCCATCCCCAATCTTCACCTCTGTCATGGACCCACCCCTGATGGGCTAGCTTGAGGAAAACAAACTTAAAACCTTTAAAGGCACTCCAGTATGACTTGAGACATGCTTCAGCCTTGAGCTAGGGAGAAAAGACTGTATATAAAGAGGTCAATTGTTACTCCAGTAGAGGTATTATGGGGCAATACACCTCCCTTGGGGAAGTTCTCCCATTTCTGCAGCCTTCTTAGTCCTTGGGTGTCTCATGTACATTTTGTGCAGAGATGCAACCTCACAGTCAGAGGCAGGAAGAGTGAATCAGGAATAGAAAGCAGGATGTACACACATGTTCTTGGAAGGGGGAGGAGGATGGAAGTTAACTGAGAAAAACATAACGATCTTTAGAAAGGAAAAGCAAAAAAAGCAAAAAAAAAACAAATGAAAAAACAACCCACAACTCTTCTTCAAAGCTTTTTGCAAATATTGCTTTTTCTCCCCTCCCTCATTTTCTGACAAGCTGCAATCAGCATCCAATATTGTCAGTCAGAGCCCAATTTCACAGGGGATAGGTATCCACAGAACTCTTTAAATTAAATAAATAAATACATCTGGCCACGTATCACAGGGGTTTAGCTGGAAGCTGAGCTTTTCTGAAAATCTGGTCAATCACGGTGACATTGATTTCAGGACAATTACTCCTGATTTACACTGGTGTAAATGAATGGAATGGCATTAAACTGCTGACTGGGGAGTCCATACACAGGCAGAGCTCATCAGAAAGACGAGTTCCCATTCTGTGAAAGATTGAGATCAGCTTCCCCATCCAAATCAGGACAAAAATGGTCTATTTTTCTTAAAATGGAACAGAAAGAGGGTGAAAAAAAGCCACTTGGGTTCAATAAAAACTTTGTTTTTGAATGCCTGCCATTTATCAGTTCGACTCTTCAAAATGTTATTCATATATAATAAAAGTAGGTAAGCCAACTTTTCCCAGTGTCATAATGAAACTATCAGCTTTGAGTTTTTATTTTACCCAAGTAAAACATAATTGGGGCTAGGGAGGACAGAAATCTGTTTCTAACCAAACAACCAAGCCTGCCCACTCCATATAGACCTTTTTCCCTCCTGCATTTTCCACCATCAAACTGTCAGTAGAATTTCCAAGCCTGTTTCTGTCCCAACCAGGCTTTGGAAGCTCCTGGACCATGAGGAGGCAGCTTTGAAGGAGGCACTCTGAACAGCAGGCAAGGAAGGGTGGAGAGATAGAGAGGCAGGCTGAGGGAAAGAAGAAATGTCAGGAACCCTTAAAAGACCATTTTTTTTAGGAGTAAAGGCTTTTCTCAAATGAAAGAATGGCCTGTTGTAGCACTGGGGCAGTGAGGAGATCCAGGGATAGAAGTCTCCCTCACACTGTGTCGCTCCTGCGTATTTTCAGCCGGGATTAGTTTATGGGGAAGAGACTAAAGCTCTTTGAGAGCCCCTCCCCTAGATTTTAAAATACTTTTTACCTGGATATATGCCCCGGACATAAATCACTGTTGCTCAGGATAAATGGAAGCCCATAAGTGCCACGAACACTAATGACAACATTCATCAAACACTGAACCGCTCCATATTGCACCGGTCTCCGGGATGCCTGCGGACATATGGACTGAGCTCGCTCCAGCAGCCCCCGCTCCCCCTGCGCCCGCCTCCCGCTTCCCAGCACTGGGCAACGAGCCTCAGCTCCCCACACAGCCAGGTTGGAGCAAAAGCAGGAGCCACTGTCAGGCAGTCGCGCACCTTCTCCTCCAAAAACAAAACCACAAAAATACACAGAATGCCTCCCCTCAGAGCTCTGACTCTCAGCACTTGCCCATCCTTTTGCTCCTGAGCTGGTTCCACTCCAGATTCCCCCAAACCAGGTCTCTATCTTACAAGAAAAATACATAAATAAATAAATTTTTAAAAAATCAGCCCTCTATCAAAAGTCACCAACATGGGGCATATTCTCCGAAGCCGTCAAGTTACCAGTTGCTTGCTGGTAATCCCACTCACTCCCTTGCAAAATGAAACCCCTTAGCTTAATTGCCAAGGAAGGCTGGGCAAAGCGCTGGGCAGGTGGCTTGAGCTGACGAGAGCTGCTCTGGAGCCACCACGGGCTGATAGCAGGCAGAGCAGGCTACTGCAGCTCAGCTGGTTGTGGGGAATTGAATCACGTATTTACTCCTCTTGGTACTAAAGTGCCTCCCATGGGACAGGCGAGTTGAGCAAAATGAAGTTTTCATAACTCTCCATCAGCACTGGGGCTTTAAAGGGGCATTTAGAGTCCTGTAGATGCAATTCAGGATAACCCCAGAAGAAATGTTATTTTTTGTTTTTAAAGAAAGGGAAATAAAGGGACTGTTGCTGAAGGCATGGAGAGGGGGAGTTTCTTGCCTTTGATGGTGTTTCCATGACAAGTCTGAAGGGAAATGCTAAATTCATGGGTCCAGCATTTCACAGCACAACCTGAATTATCAGATAGGTCAAACTATAATTACTTTTATTTATTGAGACATTTATTAAACTGAGTTTTTTCTGCAGACATGTTTCAAGTTCAAGAGTAAACGTTCTCAAGGTGAAATTACTGCCCAAAGCTCAGAAAAAGAACCAGAAACCTTATAGGCTGAGGGAAGCGAGGTAATATCCACCGCACGGTTCACAGCAGGAATCTAAAACTGGGTCTCTCTCACACCCCTGACTGAGCTGATTTCTTACTAGAGCAAACTCTTTCTCTCTGAAAAACCTGAAGGAACAAGTTCTTATTTCGTTTAAAAAAAAAAGAAGAATTTAAAAAAAGAGCAGCGTAACTTTCTCATTTCCTCGCTTTGAGCTTTAAGAACAAGGTGTGCAGGTGATTTCTTCCATTTCCTAATTTAGTTAAGTAAGTTGCAAAACTTGGCTTCAATTTAAACATGGAAGGTATGGCTACATCCACAAATGACATAGTTTCCCTTAGAAAAGAGGGTTTAAAAGTACAGCTCAAATCATGTCCTAAGGAGGGAGCTTGAGATTTTGTTTCCTTCCTTGCTTGTTTGCCTAAAACCCATCAGAAAGTTAATTTTGTGTTTGAGCTAAAGCAATTGTGTCTGAAGATGTTTATTATCATTATCTTGCTGCTTTCCCATGGGCACAGAGGGAGGAATATCTGCATTAGATCAAGGGGGAATATGACTTTACCCCAGTGAAAACCAGCATTAGTTTCGGACAGGGCTCTGAATCCCTCAAAATATTCATGAACAGGAACATTCACTCAAATGGAAAAAAAAAATAAAATGTATTGAAATATGAAGCTGCAAACAGAAATGGCTGTTTTAAGCCCTTTGCAGCAATTATGGAGAAGATACTAATTTCCTAGCTTTTATAGGCAACTAAAAAGATGCTTTAATGTAATTTTATAATTTATTTACTCAGGGAAATCCCAGCTTAGATGCAACATCTGTTTTCTTTTTCCTCATCTCTCCAAACCCCAGTGCAGAAGACTCTTCTTGTTTCATAGAATCATAGAAACACAAGGTCAGAAAGGACTACAAGATCATCCAGTCCAACCGTCTCCTCCTGTCACCAATCCTACCCACTGAGCTACTAAATCATGTCTTGTAGCACCTTGTCCAGAAGCTTCTTGAACACCGCCAGGGACGGTGACTTTCTAGTTGGGAGGGAAAAGAACAGCAGATGATGTTGTTCAGGTCATGGGGCAGCCAAAATCAACAATCCACGAAGGAGACCCCAATGTCCAAGGATAATTTATGTCATCTCTTCATATTGTATTGCCTTTAGAGTCGTCAAACCTAGGAAACCCTTAGGAAGGGGATGGTGCATGGTGGCCAGAGGCACCTGCCATGTTTAAGGGATGGAGGATGGGGTGAGATACCCCCAAGAGCCAGTGGGGTTGGGGGTTTTCAGAGATACAGGAGGGAGAAAATAAACCAAGTGGCCTGATAGGACACAGATTAGGAATGAAGGGAAACCTTTTGCCAAGGGTTAGATGACATCTGTCTGGGGGAGATTACAGTTTAAACGGGCAGAAAGGAGCAAGAGGAAACAGAGGCAGGAGGCAATGCTAAAGGCTGGTCCGAGGAGGACACACATCACTGGTGGAGCTTGAAAAGTGGCCCAGAAATCCTAATGCAGCAGCAACTGCAGCTTCCACCAGATATCAATCAGTGAGGAGCTGTAACAGTCACGTATTGCCTGGGGACCAGCCACCAAAAATCAATGTTCAAAGCACAGCCAGTGGGGACCTCTGGGTCCTGCTCTCATGCACTAATGCCTGGGCCTCTGCTTTTCCATGCCAGAGATTTGGGTTTACAAAAAATAATGAGTTATTGTGATCCATGCCCTCTTTCATCAGAAAGGCTGCTCAGGGAGGGGTTAGAGAAGTAAGAGATGCAACATAATGGTTCTCCAGGTTTGAGCCCAGCTGCAGAGCACAGATAGTTTTTAAAATTATATATAGATCCCTACCATGCACCTTCATCTTATTAGACTGAGACAAGTCAAGCTGAGTTCTCAAGACAGTTAATTTCATAATTCACTCATTTCATGGGTGAATTTCATGCATAGAAAAGCAAAGAGTTAGTGGTATGAGTGTGGCTTTGCAGGTATCAGACCAAATGAGATCTGGATGGAAGACACCTTCTTCCATGAAAAATGTCAAGTTATTTTTAAATTTTTAAGGGGAAAAAAAAACTCGTTCCTTCATCCTGGAAGGTCAAATATTTTATTAAGAAAAAGTCAGGAAAATAAACTCTTAGGAAAAGAATGTTTTTGTGTTTCTACTTCAAGAAAAGATTGATAACTTTTTAGCCACACTCCTCTCTTGCCCCTTTGAATCACCTCCTCAGGGATTAGGAGTGTGACCCCGGGCCCACTGCTTGCAGAAGGGCAATCCCTCCAATGGGGTGTGGGCTTGCTATTTGCTTAGTCCCAGAGGTCATACCCAAGGTGGATTTGCAGATGTTTAGGAAGTGTGAACATTGCAAAGATTAAGGTCTAGATAGTTGCAAGTTCTTGTCCTTGGTGTGGGAATTCTACTCCCAGTAAGAGAGACTTTCCACAGGAAGCATGACCTGAGCAGGAGCCATCCCTGTCTCCTGGCCAACGTCTGGCTGGGCAGATAGATTCACTGGAATGGGCTGTCCAGGGAGGTGGTGAAGTTCCCAACCCTGACTGTGCTTAAAAGTAGATTAGATGTGGTGTGGAGGGGTATGGTGTTGGAGAGAACTTTGTACAGTAGGGCTGATGGTTGGACTCGATGATCCCAAGGGTCTCTTCCAATCAAATTGATTCTATGAAGGAAGGGGAGAGATGACAAATGGGGACAAGGGAGGTGATGCTCTCTGCGTGTGTGTGTGTGTGTGTNAAGTTCCCAACCCTGACTGTGCTTAAAAGTAGATTAGATGTGGTGTGGAGGGGTATGGTGTTGGAGAGAACTTTGTACAGTAGGGCTGATGGTTGGACTCGATGATCCCAAGGGTCTCTTCCAATCAAATTGATTCTATGAAGGAAGGGGAGAGATGACAAATGGGGACAAGGGAGGTGATGCTCTCTGCGTGTGTGTGTGTGTGTGTGTGCGCGCGTGCTCACATTCATTTCATTGAGAACTGGGTAAGAAAGGAATTGAGAGGAAGGGGGAAAAAATACATCAGCAGGAGAAAAAAACCAACAGATGATAAAAAAGAATTGCAAGTGACTGGGAGAGCACATGTGGGAGAGATGTGACTTCCCAGCAGCCTGGACTCTAATCTCGTTACTGACTTCAGTTGGGGAGGCTGATGTACCCCTGAGGACAGGTTGACATTTTGCTTAGGGAAAACATGGACTGGGGGAAGCTGCATTAACAAGCAAATAAATTTATGGTCAGCAGGCACCAAAATTAATCTCACTGTTTGTCAGCGGTGTTTTATCAGTGATATATGAACAGGGCGAGCTCCCAGCAAAGCATCCCTCCCTCCATCCCTGTGGAGCCAGTGCATGGTGCCAAGGGAGAGGGAAGGTCACAGGGTTTTCCAGTGCTCCCACCATGACAGAGAACGGGGCAGAATAAAACCATCCCAAGGTGAAAACTCAGCTCAGAGATGGGGTGTTTTGCAAAGTGCACCCCTGCTGAGCCCCCAGCCCAGGTCAGCCTGGTCTGAGGGCCACTTACCCAGCCAGGGCAGTGTCATCATCATCACTAAAAGGAGACACTTCTGATTTATAGCAACAGTCAAAACGCCTGTGATTTCAAGCGGACTCACAGGGGAATAGAATTAAAAATCTCCCAGCATCTGCACTGGGCTGATGCTTGGAGGAGTGTCCCTGGAGACAGGCCTGAGGGTTTGCTGGCAGACCTTGGAAGAGTCACTTGGACTCATCCTGTCGTCATTTTTCAGACTCCCACAGCCCAGAAGGAGCTTCAGTATCCCTCAGGAGAGAGGCCTCTTCGGGCTGGGAGCATCTTCTTGAGAGGGGAATCAGTGGTCAGGAGGGAGAACAGCACTGATTTGTAAGTCCTTGTTTTTCTGCGGAAGTGGGCTGCTCTCTCCAGAAAAATAAAACTTCAGAGGGTCTCACATTTTTACACAGTGGATAGGAAAAAAAAAACACCAAAAAAAGAAAACCCAGAAAAACAAAAGTTGGGAAACCTGGACTTTCTCAACACCCCCTGCAGCAAAAAAAACCTTTTGCTCTGAAAGCTTCTGCTGAGGCACCTTATGCAGAGCAAGGGTGTCAATCACAGCGTTTTGTCTTGCGCTTTTAAGATCCAGATGAAAACTCACTGAAGACAAAATGCTTTTCACAGACATCCGTGTGGGTTTTGTTGGGTTTTGGCTTTTTGGTGGTTTTTTTTCTTTTTTTCTTTTTTCTTTTTTTTTTTCCCCACTGTACTTTTATTTTCCATTTAGGAATGTGATTGAATTAAACCTTCCAACCCCTCCACAAGGGAGGAAGAGAGGAACAGCGAGTACTGAACTGTCTCTCCCGCCTGCTCCAGGGAGAGAGATAAGCAGCAATTTAGCACTATCCATTAGTACAGAGAAAAGCGACCACGGGGTCTGATTCCCTTCCCACATGCATTTGTGCTAATCGGGTGTAACTCCACAGGCGTGACTGCAGCCCCATGGGTGAAGGGCAGCATCAGGCCACTCTCTCCTTTCTACCTTCATGGGCATCCCTAAATACCCTCTGTTTTCCAACTGAGCTGAAGTGGGAATTTGTAATAATAACAACAACAACAACAACAACAACAACAACAACAACAACAACAACAACAACAACAACAACAACAACAACAACAACAATAACAATAATAATAATAATAATAATAATAATAATAATAATAATAATGATTAATCATGATTAATCATGATTTGCACTTCTCGAGCATTTTTCTTCTGGGGAACTCAAAGCTCTTTTGAAACGGAAATAAATTATGCTTCATAACCCCCCTCTCGAGCTAGGTCAAGGACAGCTAGGGGCCATTTCCACCTCCAACGGAAGCAAAGGGAATGTGTGAGCAGCTCTGAACCCCTCATCCCTCCAGAGCAGGCTGAGATGAAGGATGTAGCACCAAGCAGAGAGCAGGAGGGCTCTGGGGAATAACAAAGCATTGTGAGCTGAGGCTGAGACCATGCTGAGATGCCCCATCTTCTTGCAGCACAAGGAGCCTTGGACTATAATTGGAAGCTAATTGGTTTTCTTGTGAGAGCTGAACAAAGTAATAATATTAATGATAATAATATTTATTTGTTTCCATTGTGGAATATAACAAGACTTTTTTAATGTTCTCGTAACACTTAAGGGAGATTATCCATGCTACTGGTCCAGTGTGCTGGTGATAAAGAAGGACAGGGTGAGTTGTGAAAGATTCAGATTGATTTCCCCTCCTCTTCTAATTAAGACGAAGGATTTGAAGTGCATTCTCTAATGTACCAGGTGAACATCTCCCTCCATAGCTTCTCGGCCATTCTGTTCCCTCTTTCTTTCTTATCCTTTAACAGAAATTTAACCCTGGACATGAGAAACCTTTTCCAAAGCAAAGTCATGGAATCAGGTAGAGTCCCCCATGAGCTTTGGAGCTTGGAGCCTGCATTTCACACCAGTACAGAAACAAGCCTTTCTCAGCCATTCCTCCTAATCAGGCCCCATGATACTGGAGTAACTCCTCCTGGAGTTACAGGAGGTTCCTGGAGGAGATGAAAACACACAACGAGACAGTAGCTCATTTCATAAGCAGGCAATTAATTCACAGGCAGCCAAAAAATAGCAGAAACTTCAAATTTCCCTGGTCCTGTTGGCTGTAAAAGAGCTGAGGAAAAGTGCAGTGACATGAAACCAAGGCATGCAAGCAAAAAAGTTATCAGCAGGCTGAGTCCCCCCAGGAAGGCTTCTTTGTGCCACAGAATCAGCAAATCCCAACCTCTCCTCTCAGCCCAGATTTTATCTCCTCCCTCCCCATTTGCAGCTTGCCACAAATGAATCTTTGGCCGTTTTATTCAATTTGAGCTCATTTTCCCAGCTCACAGGGAAACTCCGGGAATGGGTGAGGTGCTCCATTCCCAGTTTCTCAATATCAAAGCCCTGGTGAGTTCAGCTGGGTCACAGGCTTTTTGAGCACAAGAAGTACGGGAGAAAGAGAGAGCAGAGAAATGAGGAGAGAGGAGGGAGTTGCAGTCCCCGGGAAGTCCCCGTGCAGTCTGTGGGGTTGCTGCTGGTGACGGCACTGAGGTCCCCATCAACCCTCCCCAGGGAACCAGCCGGTTCCAGCCAGACCTCCCTCTGAATTAACAGCATCGTAAGGTGAAAAACAGAGCATTTCAAGTAAAGGGAAATCCCTCCTTCTCATACATCTGGAGGCATTCGTAGGGACACCCCCCAGAATCTCACAAAGTTCCCCTCGGTAGCCTCAACCACGACTGCTCAGCTGGCCAATGGGCTGGGGTTTTAAATGGGCAAATATAGAAAGAAACCTGCTGAGCCTGCACAAATTCAGTCTAGCTAAGGATGCACCAAACCTACATCCCAGGGAAGGTGGCACTCCCAGGGGGTGGGCATGGCTGTGCAGAAACCAAATGCCAGACCAGCTGCAACAAGTTGGAGCCCACTGGGATACAGCAGAGACAAATTTGCACACACACCTGCGAGCACACCCTCAATCACTGTCCCCTGGTAAGCACAGGGTGATGGTGACGGTTGAGGTCCACCAGAGTGAGATGGGACAAAGCAGGAGAGGAGCCTTCCCTTGCCTTTGCAACCTACAGGGAGTGCTTATTGCTGCCCCCAGGCACAAGAAACTTCCTCACTAAAATTAAGCTGAGGGGTACTGGGGGACAGGCTTTCATTTGGTTAATTTTCAAGGTTCTTCCTATCTCTTGCCAGCAGCGCCAGTGCTGTGTTTTGCCTTCAAAGAGCTGCTCCTTGGGAAGGCTCAGACAGCCCTTTCCCAGCCTTATCTGCTCAGCTCAGACCAGCTGATTTGCCTAATGGCATCTCTGGGTCTGCCCAAGACACAGCACGTACCTGGAGGAAGCAACCGGGGCTGAGCGAGGGCTCCCCTAACTCCTCGTTAGCGGGGCCGAAGTCAATGAACCTACAGGAACAACCGCTCAGCAGGACATCCCCCGGGCATTACACCTCTGCAATCGTAATCAGGCAGCCGAAAAGATAAAAAACCACCATAAATTCATCAATGGATACATGTATGTGTGTTGATACACAAATATTTACACATAAACAGACCTTGATTTGTAAGCACTGTTATAAATTACAGTTCCTCCTGACCTGAAGATTACAGATGCACACTGCTCTTTCCATCACAGAGGAGAATCTGAGCACAGCTGGGTCAAAAGTTACTCCACAGCAGATTTTTCGGCGTATTCAGTGAATGCAAAGTGGCTTGTGGGAGTATGACGACCCCGCTCACTTATTATTCCTCTTGGAAAAAAATAAAATAAAATATAAAAAATACAGTTCTACTTTGCCATCTATTTTGGCCTTCTTTTTTGGACTCCCACCACATCATCACTTGTAAAAGACTCTCAAAGTCATGATAGAAGTGAGTTTATCAACTATCAAATGATAGTTGATCATAATGATTCTAAAGGCAAACATTTCTCTCCAGATTATTCTGTTTTTACAGAGAGTTTTATTCTACTTTGGAATGAAAAAAACCCTGGGAATTTCACAATTTCCAAATCCAGCCCTATTCTATTTGCTAACTCCCCACATGCTGATGCAAACTCACCCTGCACATCTCAAAGCACCAGCCCCAAGCGCCACCCACATCTATTCCTGGGAATAGTCTGCTCCACCCAGAGCCAGCGCTGTGAGGAAAACACTTGAGACTCCTGCCAAAATGCACCCAAGCCCGTATTTCATCCAAAATATCGTTTCTATATTTAGTTGTGGTACATTTCCTACTGCAGTGGTTCTGGCAAAGTCCCTGCACCTTCTCTGAAGTTGAAAATTGAACAGTGTTTAAAAGCAGCCCGAGACTGACAAAAGATGAAGGCGGTGCATCACCTGGATGCCCCAGGCCCTCTCTGTGTGCAAATACTGCACTGCCAGGGGAAAAAAGGGGGACATGGTGAAGGTTGAGGGTGTGAAATGGAAGGGGGGGTGGGAACGGGGTGACACTGTCTGGGAACTTAATGTTCATTTGAGGAGGCTTTTCTGGTTTAGAACAGGGATGCTGTCTGAATGGAGATGTGATGATTTTTGACAGGACAAGAGGTAATGGGCACAAACTTGACCATAAGAAGTTACATCTAAACATGAGGAGGAACTTCTTGACTTCGAGGGTGGCAGAGCCCTGGCAGAGGCTGCCCAGAGAGGTGGTGGAGTCTCCGGGGGTTCAAACCCCGCCTGGACACATGCCTGTGGGACCTGCTCTGGGTGACCCACTTTGAGAGGGGAGATTGGACAAGATGACCTCTGGAGGTCCCTTCCAACCCCGTATCATTCTGTGATTCTGTCATTTTCCAGAAAACAGACCGAATTTAGCTGCAAAAACATCTCGAAGGGCTTTGGCTGGCCAAAGGGATCAAACTGCCCAGCATTTTCCTCGCCGCCNGCCGCGGCCGCCCGTCTCCCGTGGAGCAGGGACGCCACCTGCCGCGCACGGGGCTCGGCTGAAAAACCGGGACCTGAGGCCACCTAAATTCAGCCACAGTCTCCCCCCGCCCCTGTCCCCAGCCCCCTCCCCCGCCCCCCCCCCCCCCCCGCGCGCCCNTGACTTCGAGGGTGGCAGAGCCCTGGCAGAGGCTGCCCAGAGAGGTGGTGGAGTCTCCGGGGGTTCAAACCCCGCCTGGACACATGCCTGTGGGACCTGCTCTGGGTGACCCCACTTTGAGAGGGGAGATTGGACAAGATGACCTCTGGAGGTCCCTTCCAACCCCGTATCATTCTGTGATTCTGTCATTTTCCAGAAAACAGACCGAATTTAGCTGCAAAAACATCTCGAAGGGCTTTGGCTGGCCAAAGGGATCAAACTGCCCAGCATTTTCCTCGCCGCCAGCGGTGGAAAAGGCCGACCGGCTCCCGAGCTGGTGAACCCGGGGCAACGCAAGAAACACCCGGGGATGGAGGAAGTGGGGTCTGCTCCTCTTCCCCCCACCCCCAGCCAGCGGCTCTGCGCCGCGCATCCCCCCAC
>VZTM01019487.1:209591-259104 GCA_013400555.1 Jacana jacana
GCTCGGCCTCCAGGCCGAGTTTCCAGAAGTGTTGCAAACCACCCCAACCTAAAAAATATGCCAAAATCACCGGAAAAGCCCTCTCCACCGAGAAATCCCTGTTCTCCCACCCAGAGGAAACCACGGGTGCTGTGTGGGGGCAGAGGCATGAGCAGAGCCTGGCATCGCCGCGCAGGGTGAGTCTTCCCACACCTCAGTTCAGACTCAGCCTTGCCTTTGGGGACACAGTGCGCTGGGAGTCAGCCCTCCCATCTCCTTCTGCTCTTCCTGCTGAGGAGTTCCTCCAGGATTTTCAGGAAATCCTTCAGATCCATAATAATAATAGTATTATTAATAATAATATATATAAGTATGCATATATTGTGTCCAGCTTTGGGCACCTTACCACAAAAGAGATATTGAAGTGTCCAGAGTGGGTCCAGAGAAGGGCAACAGAGCTGGTGTAGAATAAGCCTTATGAGGAGAGGCTGAGGGAGCTGGGGGTGTTCAGCCTGGAGAAGAGGAGGCTGAGGGGAGACCTTCTTGCTCTCTGCAACTCCCTAAAAGGAGAGTGTCACGAGAGGGTCGGCCTCTTTTCCCAAGTCACAGGCCATAGGACAAGAAGAAATGGCCTCAAGTTGCACCAGGGGAGGTTCAGATTGGTCATTAGGAAAAATTTTTACACAGAGCTGTGATTTTTAAACACTGGCTTGTCCTTGGGTAGCCAGCTTGCAGCTGCAGGCTGAAAACAGCATGCTCATCTCTTCACAGCTGTAATGTTTGCCTGGCCTGGGAGCCTGATGAGACAGTTTGAAGTAGGAAGAAGGGGAGGTGGAGGGTCAGGGGGTGGGGGTTAATTGCACATTTTATGGTCACTAAGAGTCCCCCTGAGCCAAACACCCTGCCTGCTGCTCGGGCAGGGAGTCACGTCCAGGCTGAGGCGGGCAGGGAGAATCCCCAGCTGTGCAGGGGGATGCTCAGATAAATGTTACCCTGGTGCTTCGGTGGCAGATTTACCAGGCTGTTCAGCTCTCCCGTGTAAATCCAGTGACTTAGAGATAAAGCTGATCCATTGCAAGGAATTGTTTCAACGAAACAGGGCCTGTCAGGAGCAGGGTTATGTTGACAGAGTGGCAGTCCCTGCTGGCAGTGCCAGCTCTTGGCATCCCCCAGCTGGAGCCTTTATTTACACAGCTTTCTGCAAGGAGCACCCTTCACCCAAGCTGTTTCCCAAAGGCAAGAAAGAGGGAGAGCAGCAGCATCCTCTCGGACTTTCCCAGGCAGCCAGGAGGAGCAGAGACAATGCCTGGAGCCTGGGCAACCAAAGTCCTCAGAGCCCAGTTGTTTCCTCAGTTTCCCCATCTACAGCTAACCCTCAGAGGCCATCCTAGAAGGTGGAGAGTCTGGTCCCTCTGTGTGTAAGCAGAGAGTTTCCCAAATGAAAGGCAGGCAAAGTGGAGGAGAATAAGGGAAAGCAAAAGCACAGAGGGGAAATAAGAAAGAAAAAGATGGGCAGTGGTGAGACACTCCTCTCTGAATTTAAATAAAGCCCCATCTCTTTTCTCCTGCTCCCTGACAGTTCTGTCTGAAGGACTGCACTCAGCAGAGGCTCCTCAGTAAACAAATGCAAGAGTTTTAGGCAACAGGATAGTTGTTTAGTACTAAATAATTCTCTCCATTTGTACACTTCAAGCCTCAGACAGAGGCAGAGCTGATACTCCTGGCTCAGTCAGAAAAGGAAAAAAGCATCCAGCTAAAGCCCTGCAGAGGAGCTCATGGCAAAGTCCAGGCTTTTCCCTTCTCTCTGATGCCCATGTAATAGACTCACCCAACCCCTGAGGCTGGTGAGACCTCTGCACCACCGTGTCATGCCACTAATGCTCAAGCAGGGACAGTTGGAGCAGGCTGCCCCAGACCTGCCATCCAGGTGTGTCTCATCAGGGCTGGGCAGGATGGCAGGACCTCCTCCCTGCTGGCCACCATCTGCCCGATGTCCCCAGGTGCCTGTTGGCTTGCTTGTGGTACCCACCAGGACTCCCACATCATAGAATCATAGAATGGTTTAGGTTGGAAGCAATCTTAAAGATCATCAAGTTTCAACCTCCCCACCATGGGCCAGGGCACCTCTCACCAGACCAGGTTGCTTAAAACCCCATCCAGCCTGGCCTTGAACCCCTGCAGGGATGGGGCAGCCACAGCTTCTCTGGGCAACGTGGGCCAGGCTCTCACCACCCTCATCACCCGCATCATCCTCAGCACCCTCAGCACTCTCTGCAAAGCTGCTCTCCAGCATGTGCTGGCACCTGGGGTCATTCCTCTCTGGCTAAAAGGCTACCTTTATGGGATTCCTGCTGGCCCATTTCTCCATCCTGACAAGGTCCCTCTGAATGGTACCACAGCCATCTCATTTATCAACCACTCCTTACGGTTTTGGATCATCTGCATCCTTGTTGAGGCGCTCCCTGTGCCATCATTTCTGGTCATTAATGAAGATGTGAAGCAATGCTGGCCCCAGTACCCATCCCTGGTGTGCACCACCAGTGACCGGCCTCTTCTTAATCACCTGTGTGGTTCACAGAGGCCGCCTCTGGGCTTCTCACAGCCGTTATCAATTTGCTTGAGACCCTCCAGGGGGAGATCAGGTTTATCCTTCCCCATTATAAAGATGGGAGAGACTGGGACCAAAACTCTGTAAAGCAGTGGCTTGTAAAAATTAGGCAGGGAAGTTCCCACTGGTTTTGCAGTTACTGCCTCAGAGAGCCAGGAATGGGCAATGTTTGACACTCAATATCCCTCCTGGAAGAAATTTCTCATGGGTTTTCCCAGAGGCCAGCAGCATATTAGTTGCAGAGCTGGTCTCTGGTTGTAGCTTACAGCTTAGAGCAGCAGATAGAGACAGCAGCACTCGAGACTTCAGCGCTGTCTTAACAGGAGACACTGCAGTAAGGGAAATATTATATTAAATCTCTATATTTATACGTGTAACAAAAGTGATATCAGCAAAATCCTACAGCATCAAAGCAAATCGCTTACCTATTTTTAGCTGTGTGATATAGTCACACACTCTGAGGAAATAAGGTCAGGTTCTTTGCAATGTATCCCTTTCTCCCTGTCTCTCGCTATTTTTTCCTCTCCTTATTAAAATTCTCTACCCTGCAGCAGAGCTTTACCACACAGAGGCTTTGCGAGATCCCTACCATCTGCAGGGTCAAGCTGTAGCACTGTCCTACTAGGAGTCTGTCCTGCTGTCAACCTGTCGGGATTAGAGGGAACAAAGGCGGGAGAGGCAGAGCCAGAATTTGTATCCCAGCAACTCCAACGAGGCCAGGGGGGTCTCCAAGCTGGTCCCTCCCCGGTCCCACCACAGTGAAAGGGAGATGCTGGCAAATGCCATCACTGGTGCCATCAGGAGTGCCCAACTGTGGCAGTGCTGCTTCTTCTGCAGCCTTCAGCTGGTAGGAAATCACTCCCTGCCTCAGTTTCCCCTGTTCTAATGTCACGTCTTGGTCTCTCCTTCTGTAGCATTGCAAGGCAGTTACAAGCCTTAAAGAGAGAAGTTTGGACTCCTTTCAAATATCATTGGAACAGCAATTCAGGCAAATAATAGGGGAAATATCCTGTTTCTTTTAATATTTAGTTTCCCAAGACCTTTTTCTAGAAATTCTGCTGGCATTTTCCCAAATCTTTAAAAAAAAAAAGGCCATATTTTTAGTTAGAAGAGAAACTACCTGGCAAAATCCCGTAAAGAAAACACGGGATTTTTTACGCCCTCGCCCTGTACAGCACCTCACCATTATCAGCAATAACAAACAAATAAGGGAAGTTAATTAAAGAAATTGCAATGGCTTTCGTTACCTTCTTTGCAGTGAGGCTTTATTTGTTCTGTTTCCGCCTCAGCTGCTCCAAAAAGGTCTCATCGGGGAAGCACTAATACATTCAGCTCATGATGCAGCTGAACTTTGAACTTCTTGGTCGGGCACACAATAACCTTATTACTGCTTGGTTTTTTTTTCCAGTCTGACAATTCACTATCATTTATAACTGCAACATTAACTGCTGTCTAATATATTTTGCTATTTTACCTGTTGAGCAATGCTCATGATTTATAGCCTTTCTATCCCAGGAGTACAGCTCCTGACCCCTGGAAATTCCTTTTTGCCTCACAAATGCTCATGGAAAAGTTATAATTGGTTTCAACTTGGTTTCTCGACCACGTGAAACCCAGCTTTCTAATAAGGAGATATAAAAAAGCTTTGTAAAATGAGTTTTTCAGTCAGTTTGAAGTCAATTGACATCTTTTTCATTTTATTATGCTACAATTCAGAATAATCAAAAATAAATTGAGAAATGTTTTCAAATTATTACTGTTGTTGTTATTGTTATTATTATTATTTTAAATCTGAGAATCTAAAGTAGAGAACCCTGACCCCACGAAGTATTTTGTTTCATTTTAGAGGAACATTCTAGTTCCTCTAACCAAAACGGTGCCAATGTTACAAGGATAGTAGTGTCAATTAAATAGTTAATAATTAAGAAAATACTTTCCCTGAGAATGAAGGTTATGTCTTAATATTATCAACATTTTCTTAAGAAAAGGAATGCCTCAAATAGCGTTTCCAATTTTAGATGTGGGGTATAGTCTCTAACCCTTAGAAACAGCTATTTTATGGCTCTGTATCGATATTTGCTCAAAACTCTGGGTGCTATTTTCTGTGTTCATTATTTACCACTTGGAGAACGTTTCTTGTTTGCATAAATTCTGCTGGTTTGGGCACTGGGGCAGAGCTAAGGTTATTGTTGAAACTTCAATCAATACCTTTGATGCTTTTTGGTCTGTGTGTTTTTTGACCCGCTGATTCTATGTTTGTTTTAAATCTCACCATTGAATAACAACAAAAGAAATCCTACTATTTTCATGAATAACTGCAAGGTACTAATTACGTTCCTGTAAATTAATGGCCTATTTACTGCCTTAACCTATCTTAACAAAGATTTTGTTTGGGGATATATTACTAATGAAAAAGCCTTGACATCTTAACACTCTCCTGGGTAAATCGTTAGAATAGATTCCAAATGCAATTAAAGAATGAAGGGGTGGTTTTTTTTAACCACTGTATTAGGAGATAAATAGGCACGTTCTCCCTGCTGAATGCTTGTTTGTAAATTCACAGCATTTCCATTAACTCCATGCTTCTTGCCTCAAAATTGGTCTGCTGCAGGTGGACTGGGAGAAATGTTTGGGGCAGGAGTAGGGCTTTGGTTTGCTTTTATTTTTTAACACGTGAAGTGAGAAAATGAAATGAGGAAAATCCCCAGAGGCGGCAGCAGAGGAAGAAACACTGGGGGAAACTGGAAGCAGAAATACTGACCTGGGGTGGGAATCTCCTCCAGGAGAACATGGAGGACCCTCATTTCACAGCCATCAGCAGGACTTTCTCCAACCATAGGGTGTCCACAGGACTGAAACAGCTCCCCACTCGAATTTCCAAAATATCTTTTTGAAGACTTTTGCCAACACTGATGATCTTTCTGATAGTCGTGTGATTAGGGATGGAAAGGAAGATTTTCTTGCAGTTTTTAACCACTAAAACCTGCCATTTCTCTGTGGTTCTTATGAAGGAGGAACTTTTTAACCTTCAGAGTCTCCAAGAGAAGTTTTAGAAAGTCAATCTTAATACTACAATAGTTTGAGAGAAGTCATGGCTTATTATTTAATCAATCTTAAATATTTTCCAACAGAGACATAGCTTAGAGTGGACCTGACCCTTTAATTTGCAATGAAGGGAAATTACTACTTTTTTCTTTTAAGGTCACCAGATCATTTTCTGACAGTTTTCATATCCACAGCTCTCAAACATCTAACTTTCCCTTTCACTGCATTCATGGAGAGAGGAAATATTTTGAGGTAGGAAGGGGTGAAAGGGATGGATGTAGCCCATAGCCCTGCTGAGATGCACCACAAACATGGGAGGAGATCCTGCACAGACAAGCTTCTGCACATCCCCACAATCTGAACCTCCAAGAAGAAGCTCCTCAGCATGTGGGACAGCCCTGGGACCATCAGAGCCACCAGATCAACTCTCACCTTCACAGGGTGATCACAGTGAATGCATTTCTTCTTTTGGTCTTGGTGCCGCTTTCCCCTTGGTGCCATTTCCGAAGCATGGCCTAATAAAGAGCATCAAAACCTTTCAAGGCAGGGCGAAGGAGAAGGCAGTTGCTGCCTCTGACACCCATTGTCATTCACAGAATCATGGAATCAGGAACTGTCAGAGTTAGAAGGGACTTCTGGAGTCCATCCAATCCAACTCCCCTGCCAAAGCAGGGTTGCCCAGAGTACATCACTCAGGATGGCATCCAGGTGGGGCTTGAAAGTNCAGTTGTTTAGCCTGAATTCAAGCAGCTGAATTAATCCATAGTTTCATGCCTGCTGGTCCCTCAGATTGAGCTTTTATAATTAGAACAATCTTGTCCCCAAGAGTTTCTGAAAGGGCTGCAGTGCAGGTTCCCAGCTTTTTATTACAGTAGAATTTAAAAGAATCTATTTAACCTTACTGCTACCACTCCCCAATTCCTATTTGCTAACAGGGGCTGGGGATTTAAGAGGGACATGAGATTACTGCAGCCCCAACACCCCTCCTCTCTCTGTCCCAGATCTGTCTCTCTGGCTCTGGAGCACCGGCTCCACTGGATTACAGCATCGTGCCACGCTGCATCTCTCATTTTATAAACGGGATTGATTTACCCCTCTCAGCCCACTCGCTTTTTTTCCCCACCTTCCTCTCAAAAGAACAAACAGCATCGGATATGCCAGAGCTTCTCATGTCACCATGAAGATTTACTGCGCTTTACTGCGAAACAAAAGTATGTAACTTGTGGCCAGAAAGCAAGAGTGATGGGCAGGAGGTTAAAGCTCTTTCTGAGGAAGAAAGAGGAGAAAATAAATAACAGGGGACGGCTTTGTTCCAGGGCTCCCAAACGGAGCAGAGCATCACCCAGCGCACTCCACTCTCGCCCTCAGGGCTGGGAAAGATGGGACACTTTCCCCTTCAAGTGTGTTTCCAGGGAAGATGCCTATTCCCTGTGCCCAAGGGACCGCCTTCCTGTTATTTGGTCTCCTCAGATCTCTCAGGTTACAGCTCTCCCGTGTTGCTGGTCATTAAACCACACAAAGCCACCACTGGCACGATAGCCCAGATCCTGCACCAGACACGTACTGCCTAACTATGGTTTTGTGCTAATGTCTGCAGTTTCAACCCTCTGTGGGTTTCGAGGCAGGAAGTAAGGTTGTTCTTTCTTTAAAAGGACCCTTTTCAGCCTTGAAGAAGGCATTAGAAATCCCCATGTTTAGTCACTCTCTCACTTTCTTCTTCCTGGTTTGGTTTTGGTTTTGTAGATTTATTCTCCCCCTTGTGATTTCCCTGCGATTTAAATATGTGCGAGCAGTTTACAAGCCTTTCTCGACACTGCCGTAGGCAGTATTGTATGTTTTCACCTTCCCTGCCTTCAAAATTTAGCTCGAGGGTCCAGCCCCTGTGGTAAAATACCTGGCCCTTAAAATTCCAGCCTGCTGCCATCCACTGCAACAAATTGTCTCGGGCTTAGTAGTCAAACTGAGCAAAACTGTGTCTTTAAGACACAAAATGCCAAGCCCATAAATACAGGGGTTTGCAGGGCTGAGGGGCAGGGGAGGAGATGAAGACTGGGGGGGAAAGAAACAGGAGGGCAGAGCCATGGGGATGCTCATGGTCCTGGACAGAGTCTGCCGGCTCAGCCATGAGCACCCATCAGGCAGGGAGGCACCGATACCCCAGCCTTGCACACTCTGTTCACCCCACACAATAGATGCAGCAAGCTATTTCCAGCAGGTAGGTCATAAATCCCTCGTTTATTGTCTTTTATTATGTTGTTTCAACAGCTCTTAAAGCTGGAACAGCGACCGATTGATAGCTGCTTTAAATCTCTTTCATTTTCTGCCAATATTTCTTTATTTTTCGGGGAGGGGGGCATCCATCTTTTTCTCACCTACCCACCATCTCCTTCCCTTCATGAGTCAAATCCCATCTCTTCCCCTTTACAAGTCAAGTTTTATAGATCCTCCTCAGCGGTGGAAGACGGCAGCGGCAGAGAAAGGCTGCTGGTGATGGGAAAAGAGCAGCCAGGGAGCACATGTGGAAGAGGACTCAGCGTGTATGTTTTGCTCAAAAATGCACGTAGGTTGAGTTGGAACCAAGAAGGGCAAAGCAGAGAGAGGAGGAGAGGCGGCCGACTCGACAAGGAGTGATTTACTGCCATGGAATCGTGAGGGAGAGACCCACAATTAAGTTAATATAAGATGATTATAGCCCGGATCAATTTTCAGGTGTTCACTTGCAATCACATTTCCTCCTCTTGAACAACTGTCTCGTCCCACGGGGAAGAAGACAGCAAATGCCACCTTGGGGATGGCGTCTGAGGATGCCAGGTCTTTATGGAAGTGCCAGAGGAAAGTTATGGTTTAAATCTCGACCTCTCAAGCAGCTCCTGTGCAGCCCCGAGCACAAACCCTGAGCTGAAGGGTCACCAGGGACCCCTGAGTCCCACCAGCAGCAGTGGCAGTGCCAGAGCTTACTCAGCCAACAGGCCTGGAGGCAGGGATGAGATTGATGGTGGCGCTAGGGAATCTCAAGCATCACCCTCCCAAAGCCTGTATTTTTTCCAAGAGTTGATCAAAATCTTATTATTTTCATCAGGGTAGCTATCTACTAGCAAAATAGAGTTTTCCCATGAAAACATTTCATATGGATGTGTCCACAGCTCTGAAATTTATAGTGGGGGGGAAACCGAGTGAATTATTTCAACAGTGTTTGCTCCAGTTCTCGTTTTGATTACCTTCATTTTGACACGTATTTTAATATATTCATATTTTCATGCTTTGACCTTATCAGAACGAAACGCTTCATTCCATCTAAATGAAGGGATTACAAATGGGCTGGATGAAACACTTGGCTGTTCTGAATCTGAAAATGTGACAACTTCTGTTCCATAGGAAAGTTCCAAATTTCAGTATCTCATCCACATTCAAAGCAAACTCCCCAAAGAGTGGAAAGGTCTTGAATGAACACCAATTAAAAGTCCAGGAGCACTCACCAAACAGTAGCCTTTTTAGGTGGGTTTCCAGCCTTCATTAAGGCTTCTAAACTAACAGCTCATTTTCCTGCTGGATTCAGACCAATCATGACTGAGAACTTGTTTTAATGGTGGCTTTTAAGCACCCGGAAATCCAGACCCAGGTTCTCCTGCCTCATCAGATCCCACAACCCCTGGTACATCTCTCAAAACTCCTTTTCTGGATGGAGGTGAGGGTTTTTAGCAGTCCATTAGCTGTGAGCAACCCCTTAGGAAGGGGTTTCAGAAAAATTCTGAATACACTGTGCTAAAAAACCACCACCAACAAGGAAAAAATAAAGTGCCGTGGTGACTAGCATCCTTTCCAGTAAGGAAGGGTCTCTTAGGGCTGTGGCTATACGCTGTGAAAGAAGCCAGCCAGCCGCTGGGGTAACTCAGGCACCATCTGGGAGGCCAGAAAAACATATCTACAGGCTTCAAGGGTTATGTATTTCCACACAGTGCAAAGGGATTTATACCAACTATTCCCAAATGCCAAGTGTGAAATAAATAAATCCTGTGCACGTGCCAAATGGAGGAGTGTGTGTGTGTAGAATCCCCAGTCACTTCAATCCACTGAACAGGTTTCTTCTAATCCAAAATGAGAATTAACTGCCATATTTTCTTTCTACATTCATGTCAGAAATGTTCAGCTTGTGACTCCCAGTTCTACAATAAACGCAGCCACATCCCATGACTTGACTGGCTCCACCTTTTCTGATTTATGTGACAATTTGTTCTATTGGGAACTGTGACAAAACCCTGGCATCTCTGATGGATGAGATGTCACCTGTGAGCAAATTCATACCTGGGAGCTTTTGAAGCGAGGAGCACGCCTGTTGTCCAACATCTTCATTTCAACACTCCATTACTGCATTTTTAAAGAACTCCCAGACAAAGGCCAAGTGTATTCTTAAAAGTTTGGCCAGAATAAGTTATAACAGTTAAAAGGGTGAATTGATTTTTTAATATTTTTAAAAAAATTTATGCCTTAGATATGCCAATAAAACTCTTGGCCAGTTTTGCACAGTTTGCTTGCCGAACTGAGAACAAATTCAATGGAGAAAGCCATTTCTTTCCAAGGGCAGATGTTGGTAGAAGAGCTGCTTTCTAGGATGGCTGCCCAGGCAAACCAGAGAATTCAATGCAGAGGTGAAGTGGAGATTTGTGAAACTGCTTCTCTTCCCTTCAGAGAGACACCAACTAAGGTTCTCCCTTCACACGATATGAAGAAAAAGACATCCCTCTCTGAAAAGTCATAGGGAATTTATGAGATGTTCCAAAAAAATAAGCACAGAAATAGAGCGAAGAAAAGAGGTTTAATCTAAGATGAATCTGCATCCAAACAGGAGCAAGGGTGGCACAGAAACACCAGAAGAGGTTCAAGCCTAAAACTATCCAGCTGGGTTTTAAGTTTAAACTTCTAAACATGGGTGAAAATTCATCACAAAAGGCAGATTTCACCCTGCCCTTGCATCAGACCTAGTAATTATCAAATTATTGCCCTCTGCCCGGGAAACCTCGCTGGGCTCTGCTTGTGCTGAGCTGCAGAAACACGCTTCTAATCACGGTTGGCTCAGCGTGATCTTTTTTGTTTAAGGTACACAAAACCAAGTCCTCTCCATCTAGTTCCTGCCTGCAGATTCATTTACACTTTAAAACAAGGCTGCGCTGAAGGGTATTCAAAACAGGACAGCCAGCATGGCCCAAACACCCCACTGAGGCCACTACACCCTGAGCTCACCCCCAAACCTCCTCCCCAGCAAAACACACCCCATAAGTGGTCCTAAGTTTCTGGGGCTTTGTGTTTGTTTGTCTGCAGGACCATTAGCAACAGGAGGAAGAAACGCTCTGGAAATCCTTGTAAAGAGTCAAATGGGCCAGCACAAAACACACCTCAGTCAAGAAGACAACATCCTTCGTGCCTCTGGAGATCTGCTCGCCCCAGGCAGTGTGTCACAGGCCACCTGAGTGACTTTGCTTCAAACAGTTTGAAGACCCCGTGCCTCAGTTTCCCCACTTGTGGGTGTAAGGTAGCAATATTTCCCCTATTGCACAAGCCTCTCTGCATTTGGGAGGTGGCATGGAGAGCCCTGGTACCAGAAATCTTGCAAAACCCTGACTTACTGCGTCCAGGAACGCTGCTGTTTCGCATTAGCAAAATATTTATTAATAACCCCTGTCACGGCAATCAAATATTGTCCTCAGCAGCTTCTGCGGTTCTCCACAAACAACGACAATCCCTCACAATACTTCTCTCTCCATCCCAGTGCCAGACTGCCCCCACCCGTGACTCGATTTCTTACTATTTCTGCCTTTAATAGCTGTGGTGCTGATTAGATTGCTTGGAGTAGCCCATGTTCAGCGGTTTAATGGGTACCAGCCCAGACAGACTAATGGATCTGGAGACCAGGAAAGAGCAGGAAGGTGAGCTGAGTGGAGAATATTGAGGCTTTTAAGGCATAAAAGTAGCAGCTAGATGTGGGGTAGCTGACTCACAGAGTCCCGGTGGAGACAGATATCCTCGCTGGTCGTCCTCAGTCATCCATCACGTCGCGACATGCCCATGAAAACCCGGTCATTTCTAGAAACAATTCGCAAAATGCAAAGCAGAGCTGGGAAGGGTTCCTGAGGCTGAGGCTCAGGGTCAGACACACAGCCAGGTGAATTATTGTGGAGTCTGAGCTCACAGGATTTTCCCTCTCCTGAAGAAGCGCTTTCCCAATCCTGATGCCTCACATCACCACCTGGGGGACATCAGCACCTCAGAGAAACCAAATGTCCTTGCTCCATCCAGCATGGTCCATTTTTCTGGCTCTGAGAGCTCCAGAGAAGAGAAGAGATACCTGCACCTCCTTCTCATAACTACCAGACCCTAATAAACAAGGTCTGCAGGGAAAGAGAGAGCCTGGATTCAGTCCTGTGCAGGGACTCACCCCAAGGTTGCTTTTACCTGCACATTATCACTGGTAGGTGACTTACCACCAAGGAGAGTCTTCAGTCAGCTTCAAGATGTATTTCTAGACAATACTATCTGGGTTCTGGAAAAACAAACAAACCAACAAACAAACAACCCCAAACTGAGGCATCTGCCATAGAAGAAACAGAATAAATAGTACTTGCTAAAAATTATGCTCATCCAGTGAAACCCTTAGGGTTCTCATTTTGCCTTTTAGTTAAAAAAAAAAAAATCCTGATTACATAGGAGGAGAAGAAAACAGAAATCAGGGACACTCCATTGTCTTTTTGCAAAAATATTCCTAGAATAGTATTTATAGTTCCCAATCTGACCATGAAGTAGATGACCCCTTGCCCTCTCCTCCCAGGTATTAAGTATTCTGAGCAATGAAGAAGGGTTTGCACCAGCAGGAATATGAACAGAGAACATCTAGAAATTGTTTGAGTAAGCCATCAGTCGCCAGCAGAGAATGAAGTACCTCCTGGACTTCTCATTGATGTGATGCAAGGGGAGGCCGAGAGGGGCAAGAGACTGGAGAGAACATGAATGATCCCATAATTAAACAAAAGGCTTTCTCTGAAATCCCCACTGATGGATATCCTCCTGCAGGCTGGGAACCAGCTTGTGTCGTTTGGTTTTGTTCCACCAGCCATAAATAACAGCTCTCCTGGGACTCATAAGGAGGGTAAAAATGGCATTTGGCAGATAAAAATTACAACAAGGACAAGGATGCAATGGAGACCTCCAGAAAGGGAAGCAAAAGCCAAGGCAGATACAAATTGCCAATTTATCCTGATCGTCCCTTGGGGCATCCCTCCCCCTTCCCCAAATCTACAAAATGAGGAAGGCAGAAATAAGAAGCTCAGCACAGTCACAGAGAGGATGAGGAAAGCAGCAGACGGACAGGACAGCAGATTAGGAAAGAAAACCTCAAAGGGAAACAAGCTTCCAGGGGAGGGAAGAGAGTGACATCCCATGTCACAAGGGATGCCATCCTTGTGACACACCTGGGCACTTCTAAACTAGAAGATTTCTGTGCGCACCATGGGGGTTGGCAAATCATCCTCTGGCTGCAGGAAACCAAGAGATGAGGAAGGAAATATGTGGCCGAGTCAGAAAGAAAAGCCCTGGCCAAGCTGAGTTGTCCTGGTAGTGCTTAACTTCCTCACTCATGCTGCTTGGTGTGCCAGTTTAAATAGCCTTACATCAGCCTGGGCCCTGGAGGGCACAGGGCAAGTGATGCCCTGTTTAAGAAGTCCTCAGACCCCTGGAAATCCCTCAGCCCCACCAGCAGGGATGAAGATTTGCTGCCCTCCAGGTTTGGAGGACAGGCCAAGTCCGTGGGGACATTTGTGAGCCCCAAACTGTCCATCCAGCATCATGGATGGCTCAGAAGACATTGGCCCAGGTCTTCAGGGTCTAAATGTTAAGTTCTATCTGCAAATGTGAAAATGTGACCTCAGTCTTGCTGGATGGATTCATCTGCCTTTCTGGACAGAGAAGTGTCTCTTCTCTCACAGACCAGAACCTCAGCAGCTAATGCTCTAGAACAATGTTGTGCACCTTCTCACTTTAGTTACTTAAACTAAATTGCATCTCATCTCTGGCAAATTTGAAAGGTAGTCGGCAAAGGCTCCAAAGAAGAACCCTGGTAGAATTCAATTTGTGTCGACTCCAACCTGGCAAGGATTTACAGCCGTGTTCGATCCAGCACAATGCACTTTATTCCTTTTACAGCACAGCCTGAATGCAATAGTCTAACAGTCACGTTAGAGGGAGTCAAGCAGAAGCTAAAAACCAGGAATGGATTTTATAGGTACAATAAGATTTATGAAGAGAGACGTTTCTCTGGAGCGGGAAGTGAGGGAATTTCTGAAAACAGCAGGATACCTTGGCTCTTCCCTAGATGCTTTTAAGAGGAAAAGGAGTCTACTGTATTCTTGATGGTTTTTATCATAAAATAGAAAGGAGCACAAAATGACATTGTGTTCTGGTGACTCAATGGCACAGGAGGTGACCAGGAGTCCAAGCACTTTCCTTCATCCTAATTCTCCACACCACACCCTGTCTGCTTTCATGGGGTACGTGGGTAACTTCAGGGACGATGAGAAGAAAGACTTTAAGTCTAGCAGGGTATGACCACGGCTGAATTTAGGAGACCATGCAATGCAAAGGTTGATGCTCCCATTAATGGTCCCATCAGAAGATTAGTGTCGAGGGGCTGTGGGAAGTTATTAACTGTCTATCAGTGGCTGACCACAGAGGCTAGTTGTCATCCTAGCTGTTAGCATGAGTTAACAGAAGAGGAAAGCACCAGCTGAGCAGGCCAAGAATGATTTTTGCATCCAGCGCATAAACTGTTATTTTAACTGCAGTTAAATCTTCGCTGACTGCAGACGAAGCCTGTGCAAAGTCTGGGTTGTCACAGCACTTCTTGCATGTCATTCAGTCTCCTGTAAAGTCAAGATGCTGGTAGTTACCCATGAAATCCGTAAAACATGTGGAGACTCTCAGATGTAAAGGAACGTTGGGCAATGGATCTCTGTGAACAACCGTACGGGAGAGCTGCTCTCCCCCTCCAAAAGGCAGAGCCACCTTGTAAGACCTTGTGAGAAACCTTGATCGTGGTGGGTCGGCAGAACATCCACAAAGCCACAGCTGATTTGAAGTACTCTAATATTCTAGGGAACTCCTCAGTAGCAAGGTATCTCCCAAAACCCCCTAAATACCTTCGAGGTCCCCAACCCTATCATGTGCCCATCTGAGCTGGCACAGACCCCTTGGGATGTCCCCATGGCAGTTCTCCACTGCTGTTAATTCCTTACCACCATCCTCCTTCCCCAGCTGCCAGCACCACAGCTCCACTAGCTTCAGCTGCAATTAATTGGAAGATCTCCCACTGATTCCTGATTAGCTGCTTTTGATTAGGGTTTAATGACTTCACTCGGCCCCTAATTCACAGGGACGAACTATGAAATGCCTGTGAACTGCTCAAACAGAATTACATTTTCTCCCACCCTGGAGCCATCACTTAAGCTTCGCGTACACCCACCCCACTCCTCCTGACCCTGCACAACCTGCCTCTCCCAGCCCTCCTCCTCTTCCTCTTCCCCTTCCCACCCCTCCCATCCCACAGTATCAGCCAGGAACACCAGACTGACTCCTGATGGCTGGGGAAGGAGCTGGAGGAATTCTTGTTCCAGAAGCAAGGATAGATATTCCAAAGCCACCTTGGGACTCAGGTGATCTATAAAAATCAGTATTTTGAACGTGGCTTAAACACATCACCAAAACATGCCTGGAAATCTCAAGGAAATCTCAAAGAGTCAGAATCATGGACCCTTGGGTGACTATCCAAATGGGATAGTGGTGGCCAAGACAGACCTGTATAGGACTTCAGATCTTCAAGGAGTGCAAGAACTGGAGTGATCTGGCCCTCAGTGGAGAACAGAAGTTGTTGTCCAATCTAAAGCACGTCACAGTGGCACTGCACACCAGAGCTGGACATCTCTTTCCCAACTGGTGTGTCCAGGGATTTAGGGCTGAGTAAAAGTCTCAAGATCTATATATTTCTGTATCCTGGAGACTTTTGACTTGCTCTCTGCTCCTCATGCCACCTTCCCTCTCTCTTTCCCTGAAGAAAGTGAGGGAGTTTGCCCTGGAGAGGAAAACCCAAAGTAAAACCCAGAGTAAACTCAAACTCTGCATGGTTGACTGGTCCAGCCATGCTACTGGGAGCTCTGGTGCCCACTCTGCTCCTGGGAACCAGGAGTTGCATCTCAGCTTGACCTTGGAGGCTGAGCCGAAGGTCATGTCACGCCGCATGCCTGCCTTGTCACCAGCCAGAGAGGTTGTAAACACTGTTTTCAGAGGCTGCCTTGTCTTTTGAAGATCTGAAAGTGCATTTATCTTCATGAGCCATGCATTAATCTATTAACTACCAGTGAAGATACGGGGATGAAAAGAGACTTGGGTGGAGGGAAAATAAAATAAAATAAAATAAAATAAAATAAAATAAAATAAAATAAAATAAAATAAAATAAAATAAAATAAAATAAAACATCAGAACAAAATAAAAGAGCCATTTTCATCAACAAGAAGAGGTTTACGGGCTCTTTCACAGTGCCTTGGGCACAATGTCTCATCACGCAGCTGCCTTATCACAGCTTTCCTCTGCACCAAACTCACCCCGACAGTGTGAGGTGACAGCTCACAAAGTGTCTGGGTCCTCTCACTGTGCCCCCAGCCCCACAGTTGATCTCTTTAATCGCCACATCTCGGTGACAAGGCAAAAAAAGCAACTCAGCTCCCAGGGAGACAAATCCAAAGCAGGTTGTTTATTTTCTCCACAGGCAGCTTTAACACTGTGCCTAGGAAGAGCTGAGCAGGGACAGAGCTTGGAGCTTTGCAGAAATAACCCCTGGGTGCTCTCTAGCTGGACCTCGGTTGCTGCTGGGAGATGCAGAGATATTTAATAGAAAATATGCCTGGGTTATAATCCCAGCTACACTGAGCAGATCACCTCCTTGCTCTGAGCCTCAGTTTCCCCAGCTGGGAGAGACGAGACTTAAGAAGTTGAATGATAAAGGACCTTTTGGGCCTTGTTTTGAATTATTCTCTGCAATCTGCCGCTCTGCTGGCCTCCTTGCCCTTCATGGCAGAAGCCTTGCGGGTTGTGAGCAAAAAGAAAAAATAAAAAGAAAGGCACAAAAATGACTAATTTTGGAGGAAAGCACACAACAATTGGAGGGCAGTCCCAGCTGCCTCCCTAACCTGGGGGAAGAGAGTTCCCCAAACCTTGTGAAGGGAGGAGAAAGGTGGGCTCCTCCACCATGCAGCACTGGGGGATTTCATCAGCAACACGAGAGAAGTTTTGGGGCTGTCTTTGTCCTCACACCACGACAGGCTCAGGGTGATGCTACCACCTTCACTGTGGAGGTCTCCCCAGCAGCACAGCAGGCGTCTCCAACCAAGCCCAGTCCTGAGCTGGAAGGAGGAATTGGGGAAAGGCAGGGTTGGATGGGGGAGAAAAACACCACAGAACTAATAAACAGCTTTGAAGGAGGTCGGGAATTGAGTCAGGTCCAGGACAAGGAAATGAATGCTGAGATGAAGGCGCCTGCACTTGCAAATGCATCAAGCTGATAAATAAATAAAGTTGAAAGAATTACTTTCAATTATATTTGAAAGAAAAAAATGGGGAGAACCGGGAGGGGGAATGACAGAAAAAACAAGGACAAACCCTGGAGCACTGCACTTGTCCTGCAGGATGGTCCCCTGAACTCCCGGGACGAGCCCACCCCAGCCATCAGCAACAGCAGGGTTATGGGTCCCAGGAAGATCAAATGAACGTGGGTTTAATGCCTTAATTAAGGTTCATTCTGTTCAGCTTTAAAAAGTGATTTAGCCCCACTAAGCTGCGCCAGGTCAGGAGCGGGGAGAGATGGCGAGTCTCATTGGAAAGCCAAACACACGCATTCCTGTCATTAATGGTCCCTTCCCATTAATGGGAACGATATTGTTGGCTCATAACGTGCCTTTCATTTAACAACTGGAAAAGAATGAAACGCTTTCCTCCCGTTTTGGTTTGGTGCCAGGAGCTGTCTGTAAAATCCAGATAAAAGTTCTCAGCACAAACTTATGATAAGGGAATTAACAGGAAAATTTTAAACTTTGGGGAAGGAAGAGGCGAGGAGGAGAGGGGAAGCTTTCGTGAGCTCTTCGGTGGTGTCAGCTCTCCAGGCTGAATCTCCCCAGACCCAGCTGCCGTGCTCCCTGAATCCTCATCCCTATTATCTGTCTATACTGGGAAATTAGCCTTTTCCATAGCTTAGGCTAAGGCCTCCTCTCCTTAAGAAGAGATTTTTCCTCTCCTTTCTATTTCCTTACCTCCCCAGAGACCCCGTTCCATACTATCCCTAGCATAGCTCTTATCTTAAATGGAAACTAATTTCCCGTCAAATCTTTTGGGGTTCTGTCATTCCATCTGTTTAAAATCACTACTCCTACATCACCCATAAATTCAACCAGAGCTAAAAATGAATGTATTGACTCTAGATACAGCTCCCCTTTGCAGATGCGATGAAGAAGAGCACCTTGTTATGATCAGGATGAAACGCTTGGATGAAATGTCATCTGGGGAAAGAGTCTTTCACCTACTTGTCCATATTGCCAGGCTCATGAAAAGCTAAAGTTGATCCACCAGGTCTGGAAAATCCTGGGACATCTGAAACTTGCAAGAAGAGGATAATAAAGAAATGAGTCAACTCCTACTAGCAATTGAAGCTATACATCCAGAGGACACTTGGCTTAGAAGGGATAAATGTAATTTCTCTTTGGCCACTGTTTGGTTGGACAGGTTAACTTCAGGGATGTTTCTTCCAGCTCTCCTCTACGACTAAATACTCCTTCCACCTCTGGAGAACCTGTGCCCAAGGGAGATTACACACACGGCTCATGATCACAGAGCAAATTAAAGTCAGAAGAAGAAGAACAAAGATTAGAGCATCGAGGCATCTCTGTCTAGCACTGCATCCTTGGCACAGCTCCTGGCCAAGTTGTTCTGTGCTTAAGACATTTAAAAATAACGTGGTGTGTCACCAGCTGGTAGGTGAGAAAATTTCTGTGATCCTCCTAACACCTAACATGTATTTTTGCCTATACATCCCCATTACCTCTGCTGCTGAAAAGGTGAGTAAGGCACAGGAGCAGAATGATTCCTGATAGAAGCACTGGTGCTCCTTCCTCCTTTCAAATACTGGCATTTTCCTGCAGCACCTGCTGCCTGAGCCAAGAAAACCAGCTCTGAGAAAGCAAGGGCAAAATCCCGACAGCTCAAATGAAAATATCAGAGTTTTTCAGAGGCTAAAAGGCATTTGATTAGGTTGCCCAATATTGCTGTTTCTGAACTTATCTATCCTAAGAGGGAACACCAAAATAACATGTCAAAAGCCACTCACAACAAATTTCCTGCTTGCACCAGAGCAAGCAAACTGGGAATCCCAGAGCTTTTTTATGACTGGCAGCACTAAGGCATCAGTCTCCTAGTGTTAGGACTGATTAGGATCTCCAAGTCCTCAAAGTTTGGGAAAGGCTGAAATCCTTATTACCATTGGATGTGGCTCCTTAGGACTTATATTCTCCTTCTTGAACCCCAGCTTAATATTACCCCAAAACTTCTGTCCTCTGCACTGCCCAGCACTGTGAATCACAAGAAACTCACTGTTTCTGGAACAGCAAGAGCTGGGCAGGAATATCTTGTTAAGCCACCTATTGTGGTTTCAAATGGGCTGTTTCATCTCTGTTGAAATATTTTGCAGAAAGAGGGTCAGTTTGATGAATTTCTTCTGTCAGGGAAAAATAAATATATAAATAAAAACTAAGATGACCTGCTTTAACTTTTTATTCAAAGTCACTTTGTTTTGAAATTTAAGCTGATTATATTAAAAACATATTTTTTTTTAAATGAAAAAGAGGTCACACATGAAACACTTCGATATCATCAAAATGAGGTATTGCAGGCAACGTTTTTATTTTTTGTCAGCTCACCGAAGTCTTAGTGATTTTGACTTTTCATCCAGGACAAGGAATTTTAAGCCTCTATTTTTCTTTCCAGGATGAGAAAACATTTCTTGCTCATTTCTAATAGAAAAACACAACCAGCCTTTCAGCTTCTAGTTTGGCTTTGAACTGAGACTGAGAGTTAACTAGAGTGATCCAAAGTTGTTAAAAACCAAGAGAAAAGCTTTCATATTTCAGACTTCAATCTTTTCTGTGCTCCCAGCGGCCAGAGAAAATGCCATTAGCCTTGGAGGTACTTTTGGTAAATAAAGAAGAGAGAAAAAAAGAAGAAAAAAAGAAGGGGGGAGGCGGGGGGAGACAAAGACGAGAGAATAGTCTTTATCCTTTATTTTTCTCTCGTATATATATATTATAAGCCATTTTCTCAAAGGCGTGGAAGTGTCTCGCTTCAGCTCCCGGAGTCAGGGGAGTCTGAGTTTTCAAAGTCGCGTTGTTGAAACTTTAAAGCCCCATCTCCAATGTGGTTTGCTGATGTGGGGCGGTTCACATGGGCTCCCCGCGGAGATCCCTTCAGCTCTTCTCCTCAGAGTGGTGTGAGGGGCTGAGGGAACACAGCCCAGCTCCACGCTGGCTGGAAACCTCAGAGGCGATTTGGGCATCAATACCCAGAAGGAGGGGAGAAATGCCTGCTTGTCAGATCTCCCAGGCTTGGAGTCTCTTGCTACTTAGAGATTGATTTGAAAGTATTTAGGAAGGGGGAGCTGATCCAGGGAGGTGGGTAGATCCCAGGGCCCACTGGTAGTCCCTCACCGTAGGGATGTGGGTAGTCCCTCACCGTAGGTAGATCCTACTGCTGTCCCTCACCGAAGGGAACAGGGTTTTGAGGAACATAGTGGTGACTTTTTGCTTTTATAAAGCTGGAGCTGCTGCTGCTATTTTCCACCTCTAGCTTTGCTGTCCAGACCGCGGTGACAGCACCGGGAAGCTCTGCAGAAGCTGCTGGAGTATGGAAGTTTATTGGGAAAGTGGCTATTTTGAGAAGTATTGCCTGCTAAATGAAGGCACGTGAAGAGTTCTCATTCGGGTCTCTAAATTTCTTGCAAATCAGTGCACATAGAAAAAGCTCACCTTTCACTTCGTACTTTCCTGTCTCCCTGTCCCAAGGTGGGGCTAGTTCAGGCTTCTCCACAGAGGTTTAACATAGTCCCTTATTGCAGTAGGAGTCCCTTTGGTTCCAGACTGGTACCTGCTAAACCCAGAGGAAATAAGCAAACGCGTACACCCCACCCCCCCAAAAAAAAAACAGAAAACAAACAAACCCAAACCCAAATGAAAACAAAACTTCATACCAGCAAAAAAACCAAAGCTTGAATCAGCAGCCAGGCTGGACCGCTAGAAAAACCTCCCTTTTATTTCAGGATATGTGTGTCCTCAAAGGATCAGCCTCAAGACGAGCCCTCCAGCCCACCTGGAAATGACTGGTTCCATCATGGCAATTCTCACCCCATCTCATGCCTCTCCCTGTCAGAAAACTCTCAAACTTCAACCTCCTCCATGAGATACTTTGACGCTCACGTGATTTGGAGTGACCACCTCTCAAATGTCTTCTTAATGGGCTCCTGACAACAGCTTATACTTTTAAAATCGGTTTTAAATTTCTGCCAGTGCTGGCAGCCATTTGAAGGGCAATCAGGGAAGTGAATCCTCCATGACTGTTCTCCTACACCGTCTGGTGCCTAATGTCTGCCTTGATCTGTAATGACATGCAATTCCAGGAGCACATTTGGGACCTAAGGCATAACAAGGAGAGGCATGGGGAGTCAGAGAACTGCAGGGAGGGCAAGTCAAGATAAGGCTGCTGCAAAACCAGGCCGGGAGAAACCCTCTCCTGCATGTCAAGAGAAGGTCAAAGTCACCTGACTTTGTGCCATGATGCATGGAGGAAAGGCAAGGGTGCTGAGGTCTGCACGCCGTGTTGGAGGAGCTCTGTGTGGAACATCGCCACAGGAAAAACATAACAAGATAGTTTGGATGCTTCCAAATAAATGGCTCCTGGGGTGAGGCATCTGCTTGTGGCTCTCCCTGCTGAGTTCCTTAAAATGCTGGCGACACAGCACTCAGATGGGAAGTCACCGGGAGCTTTGCAAGCAAGTTGGGTACAGTGTGGGATTTCACCCTTTCTGAGAAACTATTTGCAATAGCGAGGAGAGCACGAAGGAGGAGGGAAACCACAGAGTGCCCTTGCTCAGTGGTGCAGGAAGTCAGTTCATGGCACAGCTGGTTTTGATGGTTAAAAAGCGGATTCACTTTTAGCGAGCTGCCTCCAGATGCCCAGCAACTGTCAGTGCCACCAGAACCTATTTTGGGTGGAAGAAGCAACGCAGCTCTGCTCCTCCTCCAAAAGGAATATGCAGAAAAGGCACCTCAGGAAGGGCACAACGATGCTGCTTTTATCAACAGAAAGGAGACAGCGATAAGCTTATTTATCACCAATATGGCAAAAGTTCCACTGAAAATCAGGCTTTTCACAGGGCTGGATGCTGTCCATGTCACAGAAGACATTCCCAACTTCCAAGGACTCATCTGCCTGCAACTCTGAAACAACTGGGTCCAGTAAAGTGACCACGGCCACTTGAGACATCGGTGGTAGAGACAGGATGGCACCGTCCCACTCCAGCCGTGCACTAATTGCATCCAGCTCTTCGCTTTCCTTGCTATGGAGTGCAAGCCCTGATGGCAAAACGCTGCTGATTTGGAGCCCTCAGGGAGTCTCAGCCCCTTTGATGAACAAAGAGAACTGCGCAGAAGCAAGGCAACTCTGGAGTCAGGGATGCACCCGTACTGCGGTGCTGGGGTGACATTTCTGCAGATATTTACAGTTGCACTCCTAGGGAGTCTAATAGTCCCATCTGGAAACATCAGAGCTCAGAGGGGGCTAGAAGGGGTTGTGGCAATTCCAGGCAGCGGGAGATGAACGTATGGGGCTCCATAAAAGTCATTACAAGGATATGCCACAGACAGTCCTTATCTCCCCTTGCATCAGGAGCAGGGAGAGGATGCAGCGTGGCTCCTGAGAGAGCACATGGGCATGGAGTGTCTGCACTGTGCTGGGGGGAGGCAGAGAGCTAGTTTGCACCTCCTCTGCACATGTCAGTACGTGTTTGTGCATGTGTGCAGGACACCCCAGGGAAAGCAACTGCATCTGATCTTCCTGAGTCCCTCCAAGGCTCCTAGACTGGAAATGGCATGGAGCTCTAACAATGGTTAGAGTTGGAAGGCACCTTGAAGACCACCTACTTCTACCTCCCTGCCATGAGCAGGGACACTTTCCACCAGACCAAGTTGCTCCAAACCCCGTCCAACCTGGCCTCAAACCCCTGCAGGGATGTGGCAGCCACAGCTCCTCTGAGCAACCTGGGCCAGGGTCTCACCACCCTCACAGCAAAGAATTTCTTCCTAGTATCCAATCTAATCTCCCCCCTTTCAGTTTAAAACTGTTCCCCTTCATCCTATGGCTCTCCTCCCTGTTCGAGAGTCCCTCCCCAGCTTTCCAGTAGCCCCTTTAGGGACTGGAAGGGGCTCTAAGCTCTCCCTGGAGCCTTCTTTTCTCCAGGCTGAACCCCACCACAACTCTCTCAGTCTGTCTTCACAGAAGAGGGTCTCCAGCCCTCAGAGCATCTTTGTGGCTTCCTCTGGTCCTTGGCCATGTCCTTCTGATGTTGTTTGCTCCAGAGCTGGACACAGTCTTCTTTACACTAGACAAGTTCAGCTTTAGGGACTGGGCTCAGGAATCCCTACTGAAGGGGTGCACCAGGAGCATTGCCATGGTTGCCTCCCTGCTGCTGGTGTCAGGGGAGGGTGAAGGGTGGGTGCCCAGTGGCTGCTATGGGCCCCTGAGGGCACCAAACTGTGCTTCTAGCCTTTGGGATGGGGTGGCCTTTGGGATGGATCCCTCTTAGCACAGGGATGGGGTGGCAACACTTTGACCACTTCAACCACTTCGCTAATGTTCTCTCTAAGGTCACGTTGTTTCCAGCCATTGTTTAGGCTCAGGGTGACCCTTGGTGCATTGATTAAGAATTTCACATCCCTGTCAAGCAAAAACATCCCTGTCAGCAGCCTCCCCAACGATCTCCAGGAGTACCTGCATAAAGATGCAGCTTTGCATCCTCGTTATGCACGAATGGACACCTCTAGACACATTTAAAGGATAATTGTAACTGTTTAAATCCACCAGCCCGCTTCCACAGTCCAATCCATCACTCAGACCATCGCACTGTACCTGGAGCACTTAACAGTCCCTGGAATCCACATGTGCATCCCACAGCACAAACCCAGCTTCTTTCCACATAACCAGCCAGATCTCACCTTGTTTGGGACGTTCCAGATGAGGTCAAACTTCCAGGCACCCTCTTAGGAGTCAGGATGACTCTCATGCACCATTTGCATGGAATGGGTGGAAAAAAGGAAAGAAAACTCATAGCAGAATGTCACATACCTCAAGGTGCAGGTTTTCTTGGCTATGTCAGAGCATCTAGTCCTCGCTGCTGTGCAGAGAACCATTGAAGTTGTGATTGTGGTGGCTTTGTTGGGCCTCTCTTGCACCCACAGCAACTTGTAAAGTGAGAGGGTCTCCCTGGTCTGGGCACAGTCACTCGCGGCTCCGAGTTCTGCTGGACAGGCTGAGGCTTCTAGTGTTTCAGGAGTACCACAGGGCAGGTTGGAGCTGAAAAATTCTACCACTCAGGGCTCTGTTTTGCTTTGTGATCAACCTGATCTGAAGGCAAATCATGGTTAATAAAAGAGAAGGAGATGAAGGTGGCCTCTGCTTTGAGGGGGTGATAGGGAGCGCCCTGGTGAGCCTGCTTGCGGGAAAGGAGTGCCTGTGCTTCCCAGAGAGAAAGTGCCAAGTGCTCATTTAGGAGAAGACAGCCATGCAGAGCAATGCCTGAAGAGACTCCAAGTGGTCCTTACTCCACCATGTCCTCCCAAAAACTCTGCTCTTACTAGAACCTTTGCTATGTGTTTTAAGGGATGCTCAGACCACAGACACGGGTTGGAGGGCACTGCCTTCCATCCCATCCCCTCTCTGTAGGGCTTCACTTTTCGCATCCAGCCAAGGATATCATGAAGGTGAATGCAACATCAGCTGAGAAGGGTTCTCAGATCCCTGGAGGGGAGGATGAAGGACAAATATAATGTAAAAAGAAGGAAAAAGATAAAGCACAGAAATAGTATCCTTCTAAGCAAAGCAAAAGAGGCCATGCTGTTCTGGGCAGGAATACAGAGCAGGGCAGGAGCTGGCACAGTGTGTCCGTGTTTGGGATGCAGCACCCAGGGGTGGGAACTCAGCTGCATCCTTCCCTGGCAAGCGCAGGTAGGTTGGAGCTCCTGCAGGTAGGACTAACCTGCTGAGGGGAACAGCCTGACAGTGTGACCCCCGCGGATAGAAGTGACACACTCTTGGAGCTCATCTGCCTTGCAAAGGGCTGTCAGTATAACAGTGCTGATAACCTCGACTAGCAGGGACAAAAAAGCTGGCAAAAAAGAGCTCCTTTTGGTGAAATGCATGACACATCACCCCTCCTCTGTGTGCAGGCCATAAAAGGCCATCTTTCCCTCCCCCCAGTTGCCTTTGCTGGCTCTTGCCTTTCCCCGTCCCCATAGTCCAGCACCTCCAGCCCTTTCCAGAGTTGCCAGGACACCTTTTCCTTGCCCCTCTTGCAGAACACCAGCCTGCCAGCCCCTCAGCACCCTTAGCAGGAGGAGCTGGATGTATCCAAGGCCAGTTGTGCTATGAAGCACCTCAGCTTCTGTACTTGGACCGTGAACTGCAGACCCTTGGAAATCTCACTCCTCTTTGTGCCACCCAAAGCACTTAGCTGGAAAGGGATGCAGGTTTTGAGAAGGCAGAGAACAGAGTGTGAAGAGCCAGTCCATGCCATCAGAGCTAAATTGCTGTTATCAGGAGGTGGTTTCCTCCCTCCCAACACCAGTTTTGTTCAACAGGCTGTGCCAGAAGCAAAGAGGGACAACCCCACAGGGAAGCCCACAGCCCCCCTCACAGCCATCGGTCGGTCTGAAAAGCACTTGGGACTTGTGGTTTTTGCTGTTTCTTGATGCAAAATAATATGGAAAAAAATACTGTCAGCAAATTGGAGGGGCTCCAGGAAAAGGAGATAAATATGATTAAGGGTTTAGAAGGATTGACCTATGAGGAAAGATTAAAGGAACTAATTATGTACAGCTCAGATAAAGAATGAGTAAAGAGGTGATTTAATAATGGCCTGTGAATACTCAGGAAGGTGTCAACAATAGAGAAGGGGGGGAATTATTTTGAGTCCTTTACCAAGGAACAACACAAGTGATGGAATGAAAGGGCAAGGTGACATGGGGCATCGGCACAACGCAGGCAAAACTAGAGCTTTCTTTAGGGAGCAGCAAGTGAGTTAGGAGCACAAATCCCCTGGAAGCACTCTGGCCTTCCATCCCTAAGTGATCTAAGAACGCATTTTCAGAGGTTTTTAGGTGCTTAAATGTGCAGGGAAGTGCTTTAATAGGATTTTCAGATCCATCTAAGCAGGTGAGAGAACAGTTTTCAGTATGTCAATGGGAGTTAGGCACTTAAATAGTTTCACCAGTTCCATCAGCTGCTCTACTTATCTTTGCACAAAACAACCTGAAGGTCTGACTCTAGGACTCATGAGAAATTGCCCAGTTGCAGGTTAGACCTGAGTCCTGAGCTGCTGGAGCGGTGTAAATGTGGACTGGCTGATGTGCAGGAGGACGTTGTGTAGGAAACCATCTTGCCTTGTCAGGGCACTGTGCATTGATCCACACAGTCGATTTGAAAGTCAATGAGATTTAGAGTTCCAGGCCCATTAAAATAAAAATTTAAAAATGCCTTTGGCACTTAAGCACCTTGGTCACTTTGCTGCGATGCAACTGTGGGTTATCACTGCCCAAGGTGAACACAGTCACAGAGAAAGAGCCTACCCTGAGGTGCATGTTCTCCCTGGTAATTCCCTTGACGGTGTCACCGGTTCTCCACAGAAACATGTCCCATATTTCTCTGTCTGTAATTAAGTTCACCCGCTGTTTTGCTGGGGACAGGGGACATCCTTTCCCAGTAAGTGGTAGGAATAATCCTCCTGGATGGAGGAGGGGCAGGAAGACATTAAAGGAGAAGCAACATCGACAATGAATCGAATTGAAAATCAAGAGGTTACCAGGATGAAAACCCCATCAGAATTTCCAGCTAAAGGCACTCCGAGACTATAGGGAGGAAATGACAAGTGTGGACTTAGGAGAGGATTACTGACCTGAAAGATGTCTTCCCAGAGCCCTGTGCAGACATTGCTGAAGACTTCAAGACCAATCCGGTCTCCAGGGAACTCAGCCAACAATGCCTACCTGGTGGGGCTCTCCAGTGTCATGCATGGAGATTCACCATTGTGCCTTCTTGGCCTACTGCACCTACCTAAGCTCTCTGGGACAGCAAGGTCTCAGAGGAGGATACTACATTCCCAACAAACACCCTCTGGCTTGGTGGTGAGAACTTTAACCCTGCACTGCAGATGGTCACGGTGGACTCCCACCCCTGCCATCAAAAAGTTGGGAAGCTTTCTCACTGTCCCCAGATACACATGCAAATACCTAAGAAAAAACAAGAACTAAGAAAAAGGAAAAAAAAAATCAAAAAGCCAGAATTGCCAAGGGGTGAGCTTACCCAAACCCCAGATGTTTGACTGTCACAGCTATCGCAGCTGCAAGTTTAGATGCTGCATGAAAATTCTGAGCACAGTAATAATAGAAGGCGAGGTGAGAGGAGAGAGGTTGTGACTCGCTCTTGTTATCGCCCTGAAGGGTTTTCCAGGGCAAATATTCTAGAGACAGATTTCATTAAACCACAAACTTGTCAATTTAGCCTAAAATATATACATGTATTTCCAAGTAATTGCTTAAAAATGGGGAGATATTTGAAAGACTGGTTTAACCCTTTCACAGCACTTGAGTCCACTTGAAATGATACGAAAGAGGAAAGTTAAATACAAAGATAAATGCATAAATGGCCGGAGTTGCTATGGAAATGTAAAAGGATGGAAATTGAAAGTCAATAGAGGACTAACTTACTGTTCAATTTTAAAAATAGTCTTTCCGTACAGAAATGGAACATTTTTCAAACCTCTGTTGGCCTGTATTATAAAAATGGGCAGCGTTTTTGTGGCTGGGTACATCTATTTAATGCTGCATGCTTCATCTGCAAACCGCCTGGTCAATGGGACAGATTAAGTGGCACCTTTTGCTCAGGTTAATGCTAATCTCCATCCCACCACACAGAACCCCAGGGACAAAAGTCACCCATGAAACGCACGGGTATGTGGGTCAAACTCTGTGGGGTATAATGACAAATCATTTGTAGGCATTTCAGGTCAGGTCTGTTTATTTTTTTAACACAGTTTTCCCAAGGAAACAAAGCTTTTCTGATTGGGCTAGCTGACCCACAGGCATAATAACTTTCTAAACCTGCTGGTTTACAATCAGCTTGGATGGAAGAAGAGATACCTCAGAGGGATTAAGTTCTGACAAGCTTTATAAGGGAGGTTATACTCAAATTAGCACTTCTTCATGCCCTCCCTCCCCTTTCCATCCCACTCCCAGGATGTGCTAGGAGTTCAGCCGTTCTGTGAGACACCAGAGAACCCACATGGGAGGCAACCATAGGAAACCAGGCTTCCCATGTTCCATTGTTTGCCAAGTGAGTTGTTTTATTAAGATAAATGTAATACACTTCTCCAGTTCCATTCAGAGAGGGAGAGTGAATTGTGCTTGAGCAGCACAAAGCCCCGTCCATGAGCAGCATACCAAGTGCTGTGATTCAGACCAGCCACACTTACCCTCCCTCTCCATGGCCGCCAGCCCTTGTTGGTAGATTTATTCACCTACAAAATGTCCAGAACCAGCCCCCACAAAAAAAATCACATCACAAATCCTGTCCCACACCCCAAGGGCATGACTCTTTGAGCCCCTTGGCCTTCCCTGCCTGCTTGCAGAGAACCTCAGTTCTCCGCAGCACCCAGAAACTGCAGGCAACCAACCTGACACACAGCCCAGAATGGGAGAGCACAGCAGCACTGGGACACCCTCCTGCCCACTTCCCCTGTCAAATGGACATCTGCCCACCCTGCTCACCCTCCCTCCACCCCCGCCATGTGCCTGGACATGTTTCCAAAAGCACACAACAATCAAACAGCAAGTTTCTGACAGCTGGAGGCATCTCGCTGACGTGGGTACAGCAAACCTGGGAAAAAAAAAGTAAAAAAAAAAAGTAATTAACAGATGCAGAAGATGCTGAAATTCAGCTTTCCAATGCAAAGACCTGGCACAAACTTCAGACTTGGCAAAATAATCCTGCTGCTTCCATTTTTATTTTTTTTTTCTTTTTCAGCCACGTTCCTCACTCAAGTCTAGCTCCATCCTCTTCTGCAAGGGGTTGGAAAGAAATCCACGGCACCAGCAGGGTTCTCACCAGCCCCATCTCCCAGCCCGTTAGAAAAATGCTTTTAAAAATAGTTACGTGCTGCTGGGTGGGATTTTCTTCTGCAGGTGCTGTGCAATAGAGAGCGAGATGAGATTCTAATCATAGCTCCACGGCAGAGGGACGGGTTCAGAGTTTAGCTGTGCAGCAGCAGCCTTATTTTCACAGCAATATCGTTATATTCTCTGGGTATCAGGGGGGACACATATTGCTGTCATCTCCCCGTGCTGTGTTGGGATATCGGATGCAAAGAGCAGCAATGAAGCACACAGCTATCAACACTCCATCACACCAAGCCACTGGAGAGCAGCCCTCTTGGTGGCCTGGTGCATCTGCTCGAAGCCACCGAGGAGCTCCCAGCCACCTCTCCCCATGAGGCAGAGGGTCCCTGGCCCTGGTGGGTGCCCTCCCCTCCTGCTAGAGGGGTGGGGAGAGAGGGCTGCCCATCCTAACAGGGGCCGGGGCAGAGAAATAGGAGCTCAAAGCTGCATTTCCCCAACACCACGCACATCCCACTGTGTGTCACTCACCCACTGACGTGGCCCTGTGCTCTCTGCTAAGAATTGTCCCTTCCCCACAGCAGCCCCACACCGGCCCGTTGAAAATTCCCCACACCGTAAGACAAATTGTTATCCCCCAAATTAGTCAGAAACCACCAAATTTCCCTTCCAGCAAGCTGCTACCACCCTGCTCAAGGTGTACAACCTGCATGGCCTGTGAGTGCTCAGTTCTTCGAGCTGGCTATCTCAGCAGGGTGCCAGCAAAGACCATGCACCTTCTGCCAAGTCCCTTCACGGAAGAGCTGTCAGTCCCCAGGAGGAGGAGGAGGTCCCTGCTGGAGCCTCAGCACCTGGATCTCTTCAATGGAGCAGACTGGAAGCCTCAAGATGTGAGAGGGATTTCTGACAAGGTCTCCCAACCTAGTCCAGCAAACGTGTCCACCATCTGCTAAAGTTCGCGTGACTGAAATGCACGTGGGAATTGCGTCACCACCACACAGCTCAGCCGATGCCACCTTCTCCTTTTATTTTCCTCTTAATTTGGCACCCTCTCCGCTGAGCTGTGCCCACTGCCTTCTGCCAGCTCATACAATTAGGGTTGCAGTAGCTCTGTGGTAGTGCCGTCTCCCCCATTTCTCCATTGCTGTGTTTTCAGAAGTTTGAGTCTTCCCACTTACAACGTCCTGGAGGGGCACAAGGCACTACCAGCTTATTCACAGTCTAAAAATATTTTCTAAATGGAAGTTCAAGCCAAAACTCTGCTCAAAGGATTCTCACCACCACAAACAAGTCCTGGGAATGCTCTGGAAGGGATGCCCCTTGGCCCAGCATTCATCTCCTCTTGGTTTACATTTTGTCCTTCCTCTCCCATGTATAGTTCCTTCCTGTGCCCCAGATATTATGAGGAAGTTTCACTGTTAGCTTTTTGCTAGACTCTAAATTTTGCTTTAAGGGCACAGAAACAGCTGGAATCAGTCTGAGTGCACTCAATCCAACAGGAATTAGTGAAAGATGGGAGCTTTTTGGGATGCCCAAACCCATTCCAGGTCAATCCCGAGCTGGTTACCTTGGGTACCCAACCTGGAGCATCTCACCTGCCTTGGGCTCCTGGCCAATTTGCCCAGGGTAATATGTGCCTGCTCGCTGCAGGATCCTATAGAAAAGTCCGATAAAATCGTGGTGAGAGAGGTGACATTCGTCCCCTGGACTGGAGCAGCCACCACCTTGTTCTTGAGGGGAAGTTTTCAGAAGCCAGCAGAGACTCCTGCTACATAACCATAACTCCATGTCACCCACGCTGTACCCACAGCCAGAAAACCACAGATGACAGTGAAGTCGTCCCAGGATGACCACGCTTGCTGTGACATACCCTCAAATGCACTGTTCCATGCGCACAGATGCATCAGATGCACGACAGGGGTAGAAAACCCCAACTCAGAGCTGGTCTGTGGTCACCGGCAGCAAAAGCTATTAAACCCTCTTTGTAGCCCCATATGCATTCACTTCATGCATTGAATCCTGGCAGCCATAGTAAATTCTTCCTGGAAAGAAAAGAAACCCCTTGTTTCCTCTTCCCCTGAGCCACTGCTTCTTGTTAAATGTCATTAAAAGCAGAACGCACAATAGCATCAGCCCTTGCTGAAGGTTGCAACCACCTTGGCTGTGTAATCCTGGCGTGGCACTGGATGGGAAGGAGAAAAAAAACAAACCAGGTCCTTCCTTCCACTTCTCTGTCAGCTTCACTTTGCATCAAAATCTCCTTTGTATGTCACACAGTTATTAAAGTTGTGGACTGTGGCTGGGAGGGGTGTGTGTGTGTGTGTGAAGGTGTATGTATCTGTGCCCGTGTCTTGGAAACTGGGTCACCCGGGGAGCACCTCCGTGAACACTCTGCCCTGACAAATCCGGGCTGGCAAGACCCAAAGATACCCCTTCTAATGTTTTCCTGCCTCACATCATGCTTTGAAAGAAGCAAATAATACTACTTTCTGCTGTGTTTTTGTATCTTTTATTCAGCAGCTTCCTGAGGTAAATAACCTCCAGCAGGCAAATCTGAGGGTTGCTCCTATCTCGCTTGCTGTCTGCTCACGCTGAAATCATGATATACTTTGCTTTCATGAAGCTCTTTATAAAACATTCCTTTTTTTCCTTTTCCCAAGGAGCAGCTATCAAGGAGAGAGAACAAGCAACTCCCCAGATTTGGCTCAGGCTCCAGTCCCAGCATCTTGTCATCCGTCTCTTCCCCCTCGCAATTCCAAGGATGCCAGGAGGGCATGTCCCCAGCGCAGAGGGCACCTCCATGGGCATCTCCTAGCTTGGAAGAGGGGGCTGTTCCCCACCCACGGTCCTTCTTAGCAGCCAGGCATCCTTCTATTCCCCTCAGGGCTCTGAATAACACAGCTTGGGCAGTTTCTGTCTGAGGCTGAGGGGGGAATCCTGTCCCCCACCTGCCTTCAGTGGGGCAGGAAGAGGTGGGGGGGAAGCAGCGTAGCGTGGAGCGGGGCTGGCCCAGCTCAGCACCTGCTGAAACTTGCTGACTCTGCAGGTCAGAGAGACATGGGCCACAGTCTTGGGAGGAGGAGCAGAGAGCGGGGAGACTGTGGGTTTTCTTATTACCAGCTTATTTTAATACTTACAGCGTCAGTGAAGGGATGTCTGTAGAAATACCTCGGCTGGGAGGGCTTTGTGCTGAGGCAGAATCGCAAAGAGGGTCTTGGGGGTGAAATACTGCTTTTTCTTGCGCAACTGTCAGTGCATGTATTTTCCCTTAAGGAAGCAAAATTTAAGTGACTGTGAGCGGGGCCAGTGATAGGAATGGGGTTGGAAGGATCTGACTGCAGACACGCAGTTGCTGGCACGTTGGAGAGAGCTGTAGAGGAGGATTTCAAAACCGCAAGATGGGGGAAATGGAGTTGAGGAACAGAAAGTGCAGCTTTCACGGGCTTTGGTCCAGACCCCCACCTACCCCCCTTAGTGCTTCGCACCAGTAAATCACAGCCTGCAGGTCGCGATCCCAGTTCTACCAGCAAGAAAAACAAGGCAAGGCAAAGGCAACAGGGAGTCGTTTTCATCTAAGGGGGCTCAGCAGTACCCAAGCTGGGATCCAGACAGAATCCACTGCTTGGGAAAAGAAAAGAGAGGGGTTGCACCCCGGGGAGCAGGGGAGGGGGCACAGGCTCCCACCAGGTTCATCACTCAGATGAGTGGCTTTCCATTATCTCCTTGCGAATCCCACAGCGCAGGAGCTGAACTGCTGCAGAGCGTCCCAGCCCTGCCACTTGGGGCAAGTTTGGGTTTGTTTTGGGTTACTAAAGAGAAGAATTGCTCACCCAAAGGCCTCTGGTGGATGCATTAAGCTGGATCACCAGGCTGTAGGAAGCAGGGACACAGGAGATCAGTCTCCTGAAGCCCACTGGTGTCCTCTGGCAAAAGTATTCAGCAGTGAGCACAAGGGATCTAAGGAGAATTAATTGGCAGAGCATAGGAAGCAAGAGATGGCAGGGGAATTAATGCTAAGCCTTCCTGCGGTCCAAAGCACTCCAGAGGATTTAAAGACTGTTTAAAAAAAAAAGTAAAAGAAAGAAAAGACGAGGACACCCCTCCCTTCTTCCATACATTTTGGGTTGGTCACTGGCCGCTGGCTGGGAGATGAAAGAAAGAGAAACTTTGAGGAGAGGGAAAGGATGAGAGAGGGGGAGGAGAAAAAAGATAAGGACGGGAGATTAGATCTGGAGAAAAGCCTGTTTTACCCTCTCTGGGAGTGTAGGCTGCAATTAAATCTCTTTTGCCTAACAATACCCCATTGTTATTTGCCTAGCACTCAAGATGTGGCGATAAGGGAGGAAGGAGCTGTGGGGAGAGGAGGGTTTGAAGTCCTTTGGCTGGAGGGATGTGGGGCCGAGCCCTAGAGGAGGGGGTGATCCTTTTCTTCAGCTGAGGATCTGCCCCACCACCAGTAATGAGTGTTTTTTGAGCAGCTCTGGTGGGAGGATTTTGGAGGTGTGGGGACCATACACCCTCTCCCCACTACCCACCTCATTTGTGTACATGGTCAAGACCTTGGTCACCCTTTCAAGCCTCTCCTTAATGCTCCTCTTTGAGCACCCTCTCAGCTGCGGTGCAGGGAAGGATGCTGCTGAAGAAGGGGTACAGCAGGGTGCTGTGTGTTGTCCTTTTGGGAAGCGAAGCCCATTGATTTGCAGCACAGAATAGACCCCTCCAGTAGCTGAGATTCACCCAGCTGCAAAATTGTGTATTGCTTTCTCTGAGAACCTGCACCAATTTATTTCCTACTCTTCTTATTCCACTTTTCCTTGATTTTCAAGGCTCTTACCCGAGCTGTCCTCAATTATGCAGCATTTCTCTCTCCCTGCTCGCAGCAGCGCAGGGAGGTCCATGCTGGCGGATTATTGACTTTGCCCTCTACCTGACCTTGAAGCTGAGGAAGGTTAGCGCTGCCGGCAGATGGGCTCTTCTTCTGCAAATCATGCTTTGCTGTCACTTGTCCCAGTTCTCAGCCTGAGCTGCGATGGCAAAGAACAACTTGTTAAGGAATTGCTTCTCTCCTATCACATTCGCTCGCTCTGGGTCTCAGGCAGTGAGACTGCACCCACTCAAGATGTTTTGCAAAAGGCACTTAGTGAAATTCATTCTTCAGTGGTTTGGTTTTGTTTGGGTTTTGTTGTTGGGTTTTTGGGTTTTTGTTTTGTTTGCTTGTGTTTTTTTTACTGCCTGAACTACAGGTGCAATAAAGCCAAGGGAAAGTTTAACTTTCAGAGTGTCAGGGTAAGAGGGCTCCGAGGAGTGGAATTTCCATTTCGCCAAAGGTTCTGCTTTTCAGCATGGTGTCACAAGGAAAAACCCGAGTTCTCCCATGAAACGAAATTTGTGTTTCCTAAATTGGGTAGGTGGAAAGGCTGTTACATTTTGGCTTTGTTTTGGGAGGCGAGTGGGATAGTAGAAATAGAAATTTCAAAAGGAAAGGGTACTCTGAGAAACAACAGCATAACACCAAACTGACATTGTTTTAAATGATGCTGTGGAGCAATTTAGCTTTTATTTGAAATCCTTTTTCCAGCCGCTCCAAACCATTGCAAAAATCACCATTTCCATGAAAAGTGGCTGTTCTGAGATCACAATCCCATGCAACACTCCACAAGAAACCCTGCTACGACAATTTCTGTTCCACAGCTTCACCCCACTCCCTCATTAAATTACACAAACCACTCACAAAATAGCATTTCCCAAAGGAAAAACCCTCTTCCAGAAAAGTTTCTACCCACCCGTTTCCTGTCAACCAGCAGTTGGTCCAGAGAAACCAGCTGCTTTTTGTTGTTTTGTTGACTCTTTTATCCAACACTGGGAGCCTGTGCTAATGCTCGGGGAGGCCAAGGGAGCATTCGCGCTGCGCTGCTCCTGCAGCCAGCCAGATCTGGGCAGGCATCAATGCAAATGGCTCTAGTTTTCAGCTCTCAAATAACGTGTCTGCTGCAGTGTGGAGATCACAAATACAATCATGCTAATGAGGGCTCGCTCCCTTCAGAGCCCTGGCGGTAAAGCACATCCCGGCGATGATGCCGGCGCATCGTATGGTCCTTGCCTCGGAGACATCACCCTCCACAACGCAAGCAAGACCCGAGCTTCATCTCTCCTGGCACTTGGCATGGGGTCAGATGAAGTACATTGTGAAATCAGGGCACATGCCCATTACAGATGAAGTGAAATAGCTTGGATGCACCAGCCCTTTGGAGCTTCATCTCCATCTGTTTTTGTGGCCTTAGTAAAATAGATGCTTTAATAACTGGAACCTGTTCAGCTGTTTCCATGAGAGATGAATGCAGACCCACGTGGATGTTTGGTTGGCTGCTCGGTTATTCACCCAAACAAGTAAATAATATCAAAGCTACCTGCTGCACAGTGAACACTTCCAAACAGCAAGGCATGCCAACATGTCTGGAAACATGAGAACATTCAGAGTTTTCCTTTGGAAATTTGCTTCCTGTGACACAGGCAAATCTGTGTGGGTGCTTCTGTTGGAACCACAATATTTTCCCCATTTATAGTATCAGGGGAAAGTTGTTTTGAGTCTTCCAAAACCAAAGCTCCTTTTTCTCTGCTGGGTAAATGGCAAAAACATAATTTTTCACACAGTCTTTTCCCTCCTAGACTGGAAGACGGGCGCTGCCAGAGCAGGGTAATGACCCCCCAGGGAGGGCTGGGAGTTGCTCATCCCACAGAGGATGGACATATACAGTACATGGCTGTGCATAGCATCCACGTCCCATCAAGGGGTGTCCATGTCACCAGCCGATCTGTCCTCCTGAGCCTCCGTGTGCAGGACGCTCCTGGTCCTGTTGCTGAAGGTCTCAGTAATAAATCAGCTTGTGTCTTCAAAGCATCAGCTGCTGCTGAGGCCAAGTGACATCTAAACGCAGCAGGGGGAAGTGGGAGTAATGGTGACTGTGGGTCTTGCAGAGGATGAAGCTCTTCCAAACTCCCTTGTCTCCAGCCTCTGCCTCACTGTACCTTCTCAGTCCCCTCATCCCTTCCAGGAGCCATGGTGGGGTTTGTGCTTTCTCTCAGGCAGTAAGAAAGCCTGGGACAACTCACATGTCCATCTCAGCTGCAGAGACTCTGAACAGGAGGAGAAGAACCAAGTGATTAGTTTCTTTTTCAGTTGTACAGGTGGGAGCCTCCTCTCAGCATCACCTCAGCTCTCCTCTTAAAGTTGCTTTGATATTCAACAAACATCTGCTTTTTAAACAATACTGTCCTATATCCTTATTGTAATGCCCACAACCCCTTGCAGGCTTTCTGAAACTCATTATTATAATTATAATAAGGAATTATAGGACTCTCTTTTTTGTGCCAGAAATACATACACACTGAATTGTTTGTAGGTGAGCCACGGAAAGAACGAGTGATGGAGGAATGCCACTTTGGTGCTGCTCAACTCAGGAGCAGCAACTGCCCCCCCATTTAATTTTCCCTCATTTGTTTTCCAATTTGACTTCTAGCCGCTGAAATCCATGCTCATATTTGCTTTGTCCTCTGTGCTCCTCATTAGCGTCATTGCAGGGAACCTCGAGCTCTGCCCTCCTTTACTGCACCCCCTCCTCTCTCTGCCCCAGGTCTGCTGGTGGGATGCGGTGCTCAGCACCCATCCATTGCCGTGGAGATGAGGAGCTCCAGAAATCACTGCAACAGGACTTAGCAGATGCCAAACAAACTCACTTGGCAAATTAACGCAGCATCGGGCTTCGTTTTATTAAAGCTTTGTCTCCTGGGTCACAAAACACCTTAGAGAGGGCTGTGGGGTGTTTGGGTAGTGTTATCCCAATATAAGACTGACACAGCACATAAAGAGGGAACCCTGATTCAGCTTTGGCCAGCACGGACCCCAGGACCAGCTCTCCTTCTTCTGCAAATAGCCTCTGATGTCGATCTCCCATATCACTGCCTTCCCTGGAGATGTTGGAGAGGCCCCTGACTGGTGCTCGGCAAAGTGAGATGGATCAGGCCCTTTCTTCTGAATAAATATCAGATCTGATTCACCACTCAATTGCTTCTGTTTTATCTCCATAGAATGCCATTGATTATAGAAGGATTTGCAAGTTTAAAACTAGACTAATTCAGTGATTAATCCCAACCAAAGCCTTCCGTACATAGAGAGCAATACTCCGGCGCTACTCAATATTCCACACATCAATGGAGTGCTCTGTAACATAATTCAATGGCATTTAGACTTCCCTTCCCTTTTCTTCAGGGCAGCGCTGGGATGCAGTCAGTTTAGCTAACCCAGACTTTTCTCCTCAGTCTCTTCCCCCTGCAAAATGTCAGGCATGTTCTCAGTGAAACAAAGGCAAAACTCTCCCATCCAGTGACCATCCTGTTCTACGCAGCAGCCAAACCCTTGGAAAGGCCAAACACACACACACACGTGGAGCTATCAAGAAATATCTTGATTTTAAAGGTACCGAGTATTTCTGCAGCTTTTTTCTAGTCCCACTGATCTTTGGATACCGCAAGAAAACCTCAAAGCATTCCCTCAAACGTGATTGACTCAGGATATAAATCAGAGTTTCCAGTGATGGAAATATCTGGGGTTCTCAATATTTGGTCTTGGTCTAAAGAAAACTGAAATAAACACATTGAGCAACCTCCCCTCATGCTGATGACATAGTTGTTCAGCTTTACTGAGTAGCTGCCATGCAGTCTGTGGTTGCAGGGCACCCCATTTCCTTCTGTAGGGTTTTCCCCTTGAGGCACAGTGTCTAAGGAGGTGGACCCACGACTTTCAGGGTCCAAATCTTGTTTCTGTTTCACATCATTAATTTTAGAGCCGAGAATCCTGCACCTTTGCTCTCCCCTGGAGAACCCGGGGCAGGCTCAAAGCAACAGACCCTGAAATTCCACTGGATAAATGGTCCCAGGACCCAAATCCACTTTCAAAGGCAGACAAATGACCACAAGAGCAGTCCATCTATTCACCAACCCAGCAGACCTGCATGGTTTGCTGGACCAGCCTTGGTTGACAGCTACAGACAAACATAGAGCTCAGGCATGGGCAGCTCCTGCAGCTGTTGTTACTCCTTAGCTTGCAAATTCCCTTGAGAATGGGTGACCATCAAGGCTGGTATTTCTGCAGTGCTTTTACAGTGTCTCCATCCACTTTCTCCAACTCTGAGCAGCCAGAGAAGAAACAGCTTAGAAGCACCAGCCATCAGCCAAGGCTGGGATGGGAGACAGAACAGAAGTGGTGTCTCCTTCTCTCACATGAGCTTTGCTTCCTCCTGATTCCATTTTTTGCCTTCTAACAGGACTCCTGTCAGCTGCCTCCAGAAGATGTGCTTGCTTATTTCCTTGTTTTTCCACTGCAGATAGGTGTTCCTCCTCAGGTACCGGGACAGTCCCAGCCTCTGCCTCAGCAAGGCCTTATTCACTTCTTCTAGTACAATCATGATGATTCCAGCTTTTCCTTGAATAAGCTGCCAGGACTGGGCAATGTCAAACTCAAAGCTGCACCACTTGCTCTCCAGAAAGTCAGTAGAGATGACTGCGATGACATTTCTGCTATTCAGGAAACCTTCTTGGATGATATTGGTGACAATGGGTACCCCCGGCAGGAAATCTCTGGAGTAAAGACAAAGCTGGAAGGGAGGTGTTCCTCCTTCTAAGGGTTCCACCAGTTCCCTCATCACCCACTCCTGGTCTTTGCTGGAGTGGATAACAAATGCATCATAGGTGTTCCCCCTTTCTGCTGAGTGTTTAGACCCAGTGAGCAGCACCAATGAGTAGTACAGCTGGAAGTAGTACTTGTAAATCAGGAGGAGGAACACCACTACAGCAAACAACATGATCACTGAGCACGACACTGTCCTTGCACTGACTTGGCAGGAGGACAGATCAAAGCTTGAGAGACTCATGTTCTTCACATAGGCCGGTGTGTGGCATATCATCAGTTCCTTGTTCTGCAGTAGCTCCTGCTTCTCCTTAATCCATTTCAGGAAGTTCAGGTGCACGCAAGAGCATTCAAACAGGTTTTGAGAGATGTCCAACAGGATCAGACCTTCAGGCAGGATTTCCAGGGCTGAGTCCAAGAGAACACCCAGCTGGTTGTTGCTGAAATCCAGGGCTGTGAGAGCTTGAAGAGGCTTGTAGACTACAGGATCAAAGCTCAGTAGCTTATTGTTGCTGATGTTGAGCTCTTTTAGTTCAGAGAGAGAATCAAATGTGCTTTGATCCACGTGTACTAATTTGCAAGCTGAAATATCCAAGGTATGGAGGTGGCTTAGGTTTTTGAAGTTGTTGGCCAATTTATTGTTCTCAAAGGAGTTGCCTGCCATCTTGAGTACTTGCAAAGAGTTCAAGCCACAAAACGTACACTGGGATTTAACATGAGTTCTGGTATAGGAAATATCAAGGTAAATAAGTTTCTGAAGGGACAGAAAGACAGGGTAGGAGCCAGGACCAAATAACTTAGTGTGCTGAAAGTCCAAATATAACAAGTTCTTCACATTAGTGAAATCTCCAGTCACACTGATGTCAGAATTGAAGCTTAGGTTCAAGTGTTTCAAATTTGGACACTTTCGAAACAGAAGGGAACAGCAGCCAGTGAAGGAGAGGCGGTTCTCACTCAAGTCTATGACCTCCAGATTACTCAGACTCTCAAATTTCTGCCGAAAGCTATTGAGGTGTTTGCTCTTGGTGATACGAAGCACTCTCAGCTCCTTGAAAAGAGACAGCTTCACGGCAGGCACTTCCTTAAACTTGCACATCTTGCATTCCAGCTGTTTCACTTGAGAGAACATGGGAACCTCTGACACCTCCTCAAGTTCAAGATTCACCAACCGAATGCTGGAGACATTGCCTATGCAGTTAAAAAGATTGTCTGTGCCATACTTAAAACCCCTGAAACAGATTAAGACAAACTCTTGCATTTGTACCTGACACAGTCCACTCAGGAGTCTGCTCTGAAAGTCTACCAGTCTCTGACTGTTTCTGAATTCTCCAACTATTATTCTGTTGACCTGCAAACCAGTCAGGCTGTGAAGAGAAGTCTGCATCACAATGAAGTTCTCAAAAGAGGACCTTAGAACCAGCTCACCAAGCTGAATCCCAGTAAAGGACCCTGGCTCTATGGATTTTATACCATTCAGTGAAAGCACCAGTGTGAGGTTGAGCCTATTCACCTCCCTCAGGGCATCAAGGTCTCCTTTGGAAATATACGTGATCTTATTGGAGTGGAAGCTCAGGTGCCTGAGAGAGGCCAGGTTGGTGAAATACGTGGGAAGCTTCAAGGAAGTAATGCTGTTGTGGCCCAAATTCAGCTCCTGCAGGGTATGCAAGTGTCCAATGGGCAGGTCAGACAGAGAAGCTATGTTGGTTTCCACCAGGACTAGCTTTTTCAGAGATGTTAACCCATAGAAGGCTGCTGTCCCCAGGTATTGGAGGGAATTGGCAGTTAAAATTAAGGTGGTCAGTTTATGAAGATCCTCAAAAGAGTTATCTTCTATTGTATGGAGGTTGCACCTGTCAGGTGGAAAAAGAATGAATGTGCATGAAACATAGTCCCTTCCATTACATGTTCACTGACATCACTGCACCCAACACTGGTGCAACATTCTCAGGCTCGATCTCACACTGGGGGCTGATTTGGCTTTTCTGTGCTGGGCGGAGCCAGCACTCCTGAAAGGGAACCCTTCCAGAGGAGACCTTCTCTCACCCCCTCCTCTGTCCTCTCTAAATCTGAGGTTCAATTGCAAAGCAAGAGACTGGGAGCCACGGTGAAGGTAAAAAATTCATGCAGGCAGCAGGAAAGAAGAATTCTGGCTTTCTCTTTAAGCCCAAATAACATCATAATGACCATCACCGATGGCAGAACCAACCAGATACAGCACTCCCTTACACCTCACATCTTCACAGCCTCAGCCACATCTGGGCAGTCCCACTGCCACCAGTACGATGGAAGCAGCAGTAAAGCTCACAACTCCATCAGCAGTTTTGCTGAAGATATCTGGGAGGGAACAGCCCACAGGTCACGTTGGCTCCGGAAGGAGAAAAGGAAGAGGAGAAAAAGAATGGCCACCTAAAGATGGTTTCATATGGAAAGATCCAGAACTTGAGACCCAAATCCATTCTGCAATGAATTCAAGCAAAATTAGTTTTATAATCCAAACCTGCTCTGCCACTCAGCCACCTTGGAGCTGTAACCGTGATGGGACTGAGTGACATTTTTCAAAGAAACAATTTACCCAGAGAAACTGTTGTCTCAAGTCAATGGAAATTATACATCAATTCAAATTTGTTAATAAGCCTCCCCCATCTCCTCCCCCGCATACGTGAGGAGAAGGGAAAGGAGAATGTGTTGGTGTTTTAAAACAGCCTTTTAGAAAATGAATGTACCTTCATTTTATTTTTTTTTAAGCTGTGATTAGAAAAATGGTTCACCCAAGATGTTCTACTTCAAAGTTTTTGTGAGAGTGAAAAGTCTGACATTTTTCTTGTTCAGAGAGTGCAAAACCTCTTCCTCCTCCTTCTCCCATCCCAGCCTACAAGACACACGTGACAGATCCAGCTCTGCTCAGAGAGAGGGTGGGCTGGACTAAAAAGAGCATGTAACTGGACTAAAAGCTGCACATCACTGGACCACAGGGATGTGCACAGAGACAGACACAGGGACAAAGTCACAAGCCAAAAGAAAGAAAGGAAAAAAAAAAAAAGAACAGCCAAGACCAACAGACCCCAAAATAAGCAACCTCAGTGGCCCAGCTGGTGAAGCAAGATTAACCAGTATCCACATAAGGGAGCTCATTACCTCGTAAGATCCAGAAGCTGCAGTTCAGGTACTGATGAGAAATAGTTTGGCCCCAGTGATTTCAGATTGCTGAAGCTGAGATCCAAGTTCTGGGTGGTATTTGGGACTCCAGCAGGAATCCCGGAGACGTTGAGTCCCATGCAACTGAAAGTTTTGTTAGGGATGACCTGTAACAGTGACAGATCCAAACACTGTCAACATCTGCTCTTCACTAACTGCCAGAAAATTAGGAAAGCGGGAGCGGAATGACTAACCTTGTGGTTAATTTCTAAATGAGCCGCCCTGAGTTCTAAACAATAATCTTATATATCCTAAGCATCTTGCCCAATTCTAATAGAGCTGGTCCTGCTCCCCAGGAAGAGCTATGATTTCTTGCTGATTGAAACAGGTGCAAAACTACAGGAGAGTGTTCCTGGAGGCTACGGATGAACCAGCAGCACAATAAACATCGTGTGTCCAGGATGAGCTCTCAGCTCTGCCACACTGCAGATGAGCAGACAGCTCTAACCACCACTATTCCATATGCAATGCTCATCAGCAAAAGTTTGCTAAAGGTGGTTGAGCAGGGCCAGGTACTCGAGGTACCGGTGAAACCACTTTATAGTACAAATCAGGCAAAAATACTGCATTTTGCAGAAAATGATGTAGACAAGGCTTGGATCTAATCCTGAAGGGAAACATCATCTATTAGGTTAACTCTACTGCAGTAAGCTCAGAGGTGCAGAAAGCCAACAAGAAGAAATGGTTCATGCTGCTGGTTCTGGTTCTCTGATGTTTTTGAGACCAGCATTTACTTCAGGGCACCCCAATTGCACTGGGAACAAACAGCCTTGGAAAAAACACAAAACAAAACAAAACAAAAACTGGACAGGCTTTCTAAGCCAACTAACACACAACAGACTCCATGCATGAATCTGCCAGGCAGAGGAGAAAGTTGCATCAGAGAAACAGAAGGGTTTTGTGCTCATTTAGAGATCACGTACCTCCAAGCAGGGACTGAGGAGGCAGCCTGCCAGCCGTGATGGGACCAGCGCCAGCTGCAGCAGCACCACAAGTGTCCACGGAGGAAGAGCTCCTCTCCTGGGCATCTTCAGGAGCCCAGGGGTGTGGGAGAAAGTGGCATGGGTATCATCCAAGGATCTGGAGTGAGAAACCTCCTGAAGTGCCAAGCATTGTGTTTCACCACTCCTGCTTCTCACCGCGTGTCACCGAGGGAAGTGAAACCCATAGCTGTCCGGTTTCTAGTCATGATCTAAGCGAACTGCTCTTCTTGCAATTGCTTCAAAGCAAGGTTTTTAAAAAGAAACAAGAGAAAAGGAAGTAATGAAAGGTACAGTTTGGACTAGAAATTAAAGAGAAATATGGGTTGTATCGCTGTGTCTCCAGGCTTGGTTGCCTCAGATTAACTCAGGTCCAACTGGCAAAAAAAGGGGAAACTTCTGTGAAATTATGAGTCAAATTCCTCAAAGGTCATGCTTCACATCCCATAATTTAAATGGACTGGATAAGGTGAATGACTCTCTGCCTTTGTACCCCAGCACCTTCCCAGTGACACCACACTGTCAAGAAGCGGAGAAGTGCTTTCTGAACACACACCTGGGTTTTCTCCATCTGGCTGGACCACAGTCTTGCAATTATCACAGGAACAGGTTGCAGGTTGCAGAAGGACTACAGATTCATGGAGTGGTTGGAGCACAGGACCTCACACCTCTTCCCAGCCCCCTTGGGGGTGGGCTGCTGGGGGCAGCAAGCCAGGAGGGGCACAAACAGCCCAGCTGGGCTTATAGCTGCTAATTCCCTGGTCATGCCCTGGTCTGTGTTTGATGCCTTGCTACAAAAGTGAGTACATCTCAATACCATCCTTAATTTACAATGCAGACACGGCTATTGTTTCTGCAAGAGGCTTTCTGAAACCACACAGTTGGCAATATTAATTTAAATCAGCCGTGAGCCTTCTAATAAAGCTCCCAGCCTTCACATTTACTCCGATAAATGGTAGTGCGTTCATGTATCTACTCCTGTCTTTCTGTAGATAACTAAGAAGTGCTACTGGGGATCCAGTCATAGGCTTCCTGGGTATTATCAACACCACGGAGACAGAGAAGTTGCAAAAATGTGAGACGAGCATGAGATACTAGTCTGGAAGTAGATGGAATGACTCTAAAAAATCTGTGAAAATTGAGATTAAATATAAACTGCAATATCAGGCCAGTGAGCAATCCACTTATAAAGTTTAAAATAGGGTGGGGGGGAGGTTGGACTTCTCTGGCAGGTCAGCAGAGAGCCACTGAGAGATTGGGAAATCCTAAAATAACAGATGATCTCTGCAATGAAAAACACAAAGGCAGCACAAAGGGAGCTAAAACCGACACCCTGATGTGCAGCCAGATAGTGCCCATTAAGGCAGCAGGCAAAAAGTTTGTTGGAATTGGGTAAGTTCTACAAAATCCCTGTTCTGAAAAGCCTCTTGTGATTGCAGGTATTTCCTTTTACTGAGGGAATCAAAAGTGAATGGAAACAATTGCTGGCTGCTTCTGTGCCTGGATTAAGGAAATTGGCAGAGCATCCTGTGTCTGCAGAGAGGACAAATGAGTGCATCTTTTAGTATTCAATATGCAGAATGAAGCAATCCACATTTAATTTTTATCTAAAGCTGAGATGAGCCTGAAGTATGCTCTAGAAATTACCATTTCAATGGAGTCTCGCTGAAGATGCCAGAGAGTTGGGGAGCATCACAAGCTCCATCCAACAAGCCACGCTGAGGGGGTCAAGTGGAAAGTGAGGCTTGAAGGACATTCAAAGAACACGCCATCTCCAACACAAAGGGCAGCTTCACAATCCGCATCGCTGTTTGTCCAAGGACAAATCATACAGAGACTGCAAGGGGTGGGGGCACACGCAGAAACCACGCAAGGTGGCAAATCAAAGCCAGCCACCGGTTTAAAAAGTCGATGCTGGTCAACTTTGTATTCTTCAGCTTGTGTACCACCACGCGGGAGGCACGCAGAAAGCTGTCACACGTATGTAATTGCCTCTTTCAGTTCACCAGAAACAAAAGTATTATTTGGAATCCTTTAAAGTGACAAGAAGAACATCTGAAATGAAACATGATTCACTGTACTGGCAATTTAGTGGTGGGATCATCAAAGATCTCTCAGAAAGGAGACGTTACAGAAATTCTGTGTTTCTAAAAACACACGCCCGAGTAATCTTTGTTCTCCTGAACGTTATTATAATATAAATAACCCAACAGCAGACAGCACATACTCAGCCTCTGTGATCTCAAGCGAGGTTTTACATAGCACAAGACGGACACAATATAGCTGGACTGACAAAATATCCTGTACTTGCTTGCATTAAAAGAAAATAATTTGCAAACTACAGCCGAAAAGACAAGTTAGCTAAACTCCTGGAGAAGACAACTGGTGATAGCCAGGAAAACGGGTAGGGCTGTCTGTAGCTATGGTGATTTCAAAGTCACAGCTAACCCAGTATCACATGTAGATGACTAGTTGTTACCCAGAAGAGATGAGGACGTATTGCCATCCTACGCAGTTCCCCAAGTCCATCTGCAAATGGGGGTTGAAGAAAATGGCAAGAACTATCCCAAGATTAAAAAAAACAGGTCTTATTTTAAGTGAAAGGACCATCTGTAACAACTGTTTTCTTGTCATGGATCAGAGAGAGAGGATTCCTGAGATGCTGGCATTTACACACTGCAGTATTTGCAGAACTAGAGATGGGGACCACCACAAGAACTTCCAGAAGCCCTTGAGAAGCTCAGGCATGTGGTCCTACTGACTCAGTATTGCTCTTAGATGCAGCACTGGCCATGTGTACCTTCCTAACTAGCTCGGTATCAGCTAATACAACTTGGCTTAGCAGTCACCTGTGGTCAATAAAACTTAAATCAAATGCCATTGAAGCTCAGATCTAGGCTGAGGGTGTGTAGACGGTTCCCAAGTCCTCCAGGTTCAGCTGACACATCACCAGTCCTTATACTCATCAAGTCAGTCATCTGTCTGAGTCGGAAAGGCTCTCTGAGGTGATAGGAAAAGCAAAAGGAAGCATTTCAAAACTTTGAGAGCCTGGTTGGGAAAAACAATTTATATAAATAAATCACAAGGAAAAATGGAAAAAGAAAGATCTGAAAATGGCTTTTAGATCCTTTTCCTGTAAATTCCACAAATGCATTGCTTCCTGGACCTGTTGAGTCACCACCTCGCTCAGCAACCCCTGTCTGACCCAACAGACACTGGATAGAGACAGCACTGAACCACACACACCCTGCACCGAGGCTGGGGAGGGGGCCAAGAAACCAGTCCCACCAGAACAAGTCCTTCCTAGAGTGTCTTGATGGCCAAAAACCCTCACTTGTGATACCTCCCCATACGGAGTGGTTGTCACAATCTCACACCTGATGGAAGATCAGCCTTTGCTTCTGGATCTCATATTTTGAAGAAAAGAACGATGTTCAGATTGAAAGAGAAACTCTGCATGTAGTTTGGGGTGTCAAGACAGCTCCGCTGCTGTCTGCCTGAGCAATGATTGACTCCAGTTACAGATCATTTACCCGCTCGTTTCAAAGTGAGGAGCATCAGTAATGCAGATTGCTTGTCAGGGCTGTGACTGTAGGTGACAGGCAAGGACAGGGAGGTGAAATCACAGACAGCCTCTACATGCTATACAGCACAGGCCAAGCCCCAGCCCCACCGCAAGCAGTGCCACCTAAAACAGAGAACCCAGCAGAGCTAAGCTCTTTCTCATTGCAGAAATGGACATGGGTGTACACAGGAGAAAGAAAAAACAACCCAAAAGCTAGTGTCCAAGGTAGTTTGAGTAAAATCAGTCAAGCCTACACTGAAGTAGATAATGTGTGCCATCAGATGGGCTATTCCCCAAAGCCAAGGTCATACGAATACCCCAGAACTATTCCAAAGCTATTAGGGAAGAACTGTGTCAAGTAACTGGGGACAAGAACACAACTAGAAGAAGTGATTAATCAGTGTCAAGACAGTCACTATCTATGGCAGCTACTCCATATAGACTACGTCAGGTCAGTCAGGAGCCCTACATTTTACTGAAGTCAATGCTTAACCTAAATGGTTGGAAGGATTTCACACAGATGGTGGAGGCATCCAGGTTCACTTGCCAAGCCTTCATGGATGGTGGATCTCCCTCAACCCCAGCAGAGGAGAAAGCTCAAATAGCCCAGCAGCTCCCTACCCTTCTGCTGCGGATCAGCCATGGTCACCCCTTGGCTGGCCACAGAGCCAGGGACTCACTGTCACCTCCAAGGCAGGGATGATTGCAGTGCCTGGGTGTGAAACACACTGCTGAGAAGCAGTAATGACTGTCTTTCCGCAGCCCTGAAACAGCAGACTCACCACCTCAGACCAATGCTGGCTTCTGCTACTGAAACAACAATAGGACTCATTTTCTTTTCCTTTCCCCCTCCATTACATCCTTATTATGGTATCTTGTAGCCTAATTTACATATGTTTTGTATGACTCTGGCTCTTCCTTACCCTACTTATTCCGCCTCCTTTCCCCCAGTTCTCCTGATAAGAACAAAGCTGCTGTAGGGCAAGGATTTATTCAGACTATAGAACATGAAAGGTGTGTAGGGCATGGAGAACTACAGGTCTTAGACTTTTTAAAACTGGACACAAGCAAGGTTGATTTGAGGATTCAGTGCCACCACCAAAGCATGCTTAAATACTAAGTCTCTACTATAGAATCAGAATGGTTCAGGTTGGAAAGGACCTTAAAGATCATCCAGTTCCATCCCTCTGCCCTGGGCAGGGACACCTCCCACCACACCAGGTTGCCCAAAGCCCCACCCAGCCTGGCCTTGAGTCCCTCCAGGGATGGGGTAGCCATGGCTTCCCCGGACAACCCATTCCAGGGTCTCACCACCCTCACGGTAAAGAATTTCTTCCTGAGATCTCACCTAAATCTCCCCTCTTCCAGTTTAAAACCCTTCTTCCTCATCCTATCGCTACACTCCCTGACCAGGAGTCCCTCCCCACAGCAGTCCCTCCCCATCCCTCCTGTATCCCCATTATATACTGGAAGGGCCTCTGAGGTCTCCCTGGAATCTTCTCTTCTCCAGGCTGAACACCCCAACTCTCTTACCACTTTGCTCCAATGCCCTGGGGAAGTTTGAAAGAAGAGGTAGCTCTAATGAACAGTGGTTACCTGGAGAGATTACAGACCCCTGTTTTGAGGAAAAACCAGCCAGCTCTTAACCATAAGAGCAAAAACTGTTGTAGCAGAGCTGCCTGCTGCACGTACTGAGAGCCCTGCCGTAGACGGTGACTAACTAAGACCCTCGAACCTCATGTGTACGGTTTCACTACCACAGCTTGACACGACATGACAGGAAAATGTTGCAATGACTGTGGCAGAAAGTGCAGACACAGCTCCTGGAAGCCGTGGCCAAGTTCTCGTACATGTGTTACCTAGAGAAAAAATGTAAACCATCTCCAGGGGTGAGTTCATAGCGGGCTGTATACATCAGCTTTTAGACATTAAGGTTTTTGTGCCATTTTACTCTACCAGCAGAGGAACATAGAACATTAATTGTTCACATTGCTGAGAGCTCACTTCCATTACTTATAAAGCCATAGATTCCAGAAGAGTGGTTAAACCACATCCAAGTGCATCTTTGAGTGCACTTGGAACACTGTATTTTTGGAATCTGCAGAACCTGCGTGGCTATTACATATTATTTAAAGACTTATTTGTGCACAGAGCAAAACGCAAATCCAGTGTTTAGCTGATAAAAGAGGATTTTTTTAAAACACCTCTTTTTCTCCCAAGCTCAGTTCAGTTCTGTCTGTACGTCCAAGATTAGGTAATCCTCCCTCAGTCTTTAAGTGACCTTTTTCAGACACGGCCTGAACCACGACCTCCAGTTCTTCCACCCTGAGTGAGGCAGCTTTGGGGGAGCTTTGTCACCATTTCTATGGCCATGAATTGCATACACCAAGCAGGACAAAACCATTTCAGCTGTAATGAAGGAGGAACCAGGCTGGTCAGAAGGGAACAGCAGTAGGAACTAAAGGGCACTTTGCAGATCAAGAGAGGGAGGGCATTATGGAAAACTTTCAGGAGGTACTAGAAGAGAAGTTACCCAGAAAACCACACAAATAGCACAGGAAGTGCCCTGAAAGCCTGACCACAGCAAAGGGGAAGGAGGAAGGAAATGGGAGGGAAAGCAGATGTTTCTTTTGCCCTAGAAATAGTCAGCAGTTACATGGGTACCGTACTAATATTCCCACACCTCAAATGCTGGTGCTGTAAGACATTCAGAACCTGATGTAAATTAAGCCATTCCCTCTCTTAGAGTTGGCCCTCAAACAGCTATTCAGGAGGAGTCGTCTTCCCAATGAGCACCTGGCTGAAGACAAAGTGGTTCTACCACCACAGCCACCAGCTTGCAGGTTAATCGCTGCATGTTCTTTCTGCTGGTAGGGGCAGCATTTTGGTGAGGTGGTATCTGAAGTGAGCCCATGATGGTTACAGGTTGTCGTGGTTTAGCCTTAGAC
>VZTM01019488.1:1270-14436 GCA_013400555.1 Jacana jacana
TGCTGCACCTGAATTGAGGAATGGTTTTGAACACCACAAACAATGAACATAATTGAGTTGTCCTGCTTTGGCTTGTTCTGAATGCCGGCCTCTATTCACTTTCCATGCACCACACTGAGAAACTGCTGCTCCACTTTCCATGTTTGATCATTCATTTCAGTGAACAAAAGTACCATGGGAAAGTTCTAGCTGAACAAATTTGCCAGTTGTCTATCACTTCTAAGGAGGATCTTTCCATCGGCATTCGTCCCACTGAAAAGATCTTAGACAAATTTTTGTAACTTGAAAAAGTCCTCTTAAAGTTTTACTTTTTGTTCCCCCAAAAAAGGGTCTTAGAAACAATATTTAATTAACAATATTTAATAACATTTAATAATATTTAATAACAACATTTTTAATTTTTACATTTAATTTACAGTAGGCGCTCACAGTTTTCAATTTATTATCAATTTCTTGAGAATTTTATTTGAATGGATTTCTTTTATTCTACTTTTCTGTATAAGAATATTACATTTTAATACATATTAAAAAAAAATTATTTGAATGGAGTTGAAACTTGCTTTAAAAACAAACTGATAGCATTTTCAAAGACATTTCAGAGACCAGGAACCAATTGGGTCTTAGCTGCCTAGTTCCCTGTTGAACATTTGAGCCTAAATTCCTAGATTATGAATGTTCAACCCACCTGATATAAAAATTTAATAGGACTTGATCTAGTCACCCAAAAGCTACTGAAAGACTGCCACCAACTCCAGCAGCTATGAATAAGGTACAGGAATGAGGAGCAGAATGTTTTGTGGTGCTGATGCATTATATAAAATTTAATTCATTATCACGATTACAAAGACTATCCTTTTTCCAAGTTTCCTATTGTGTAAATATCTCAAAACCCTGTGGGGTTGAGATGTCTTGGCCTGTTTCATGTTCAGCGTTCATTTTCACTCCAATTATTTCTTACTTGCTTTATCTACACTTATAATCTTCCCATTCCTCCCACTTAACATATCCTTTGAACTTTTCAAATGCCTTCTGCTTCTCCTTATTATCTTTGCTTAACCACATCCTTGTCTCTGTCGTCCTATTTTTGATACTTTTTACTGGGATGAATATACTTGGTATCCATCCTCTATATCTGCCAATTAGATAGAGAACTTCATACTTTTTTTTTTTTTTGTTATTATTCATAATGGTAGATTTTCTGCACTGCTGTTGATATCATTTCATTTTCTGCAAATTATTCCATATATTAGATTCTCCAAACGAGTCTTAAAAAAGGGGGGAAAAAAGTTGCATTAACTTCTGAGATTCTATTTTCATATATACCCGGAGGAATATTTCATATCTGAATATATTATGATCACTAAAGTAGACCTTTGTTGCTCAACTGTTTCTGTCATATATGTCATACTTTGGCTTATTATCAGAGACCAAGTCCAGAATAGCTTCTTACTGCTAAGTACAATTGATAAAGGAGGTGTTCACAGCTGAAGACCACATGTTTTCTCTCTGACCCTCCAGATGTTGTCCGATCATTAGCAAAAGGTTTGAGATCTATCTTTAATGAATGTTCAGCTAGGTGAATAGGAAGCTGGAGATGGAGAAGGAAAGTGAAAAGGCATACATAACGAAATGATTAATGCATTATTTTTTTTTTTCTGCATGTTTTTCAGAAACCCAGATGACATCAATGACTTACATAATCCATCGCCAACATTTATTCTTATTTCAGTTATTTTCATAGTGGTAGTAAATCTGCTTATATCATTTGTCTATTCAGGCATGGTATGTTCCCTTTCATATTACTTTAATCAATCATTGTTAGCTTATGTATAGCAGATAACATTGCTACTGTTTTGTGGTGTGTCAGTCATTTGTGCCAAACAGACCAGCTAGCAGCCCCAAAGGACCTCTATAAATGGACATTCTCCTCTGCAAGCTGTTAAGCTTAAATGAGAGCATGAAAGCCCTTGAATGAACATCATAACTGTCTATGGTTCACAAAGTTTTGCTAATGGTGATGTCAGCACTTCCCAAGCCAACACAACTACTAGCCATGCAATGATTCTCCTAATTTCTCTGTGCTTCTGCTGTATTAAAATCATCATCAGAGAACTGGACTGAAGTCCAAACCTTTGGCAAGAGCCAGCTGCCTCCCACACTTTACATGGTTGGTCAAGGCCCTTATTTAAAAATTTATTAGACTTTAATTTAGCATTCTGTATCTATTTTGTTGGTGACATGAGTTTTCTTCTATATGTGTGTTGCTAATAACATGGTAGACTTGGGCTGTATGTTCAGAGCTGTATAAGGTGCAGAAGTAAACCGCACTTCACTGTAATGATGAGTCTATGTCAAACCGAGAAACAAAAAGAAAATGGAGGAACAGAACGAGGGTTGACTAAAGCTGAAATCACAGAATCATAGAAGTGTCTAGGTTGGAAGGGACCTTTAAGATCATTGAGTCCAACTGTCAAAAATCACAAAAAATGAAACCATGTCCCTGTGTACCACATATACATGACTTAAATACCTCTAGGGATGAAGATTCTACCATTTCCCTGGAAAGACTGTTCCAAGGTTTCGTAACCCTTTTGATGTAGAAATCCTTCCTAGTATCCTGCCTAAACCTCCCCTGGTTCAACTTGAGGTCATTTCCTTTTGTCCAGGCAACTCTCCAGCCACACTTCCCCAAGCCTGTAGTGATGCATGGGGTTGTTGTGGCCCAAGTGCAGGACCTGGCACTTGGCCTTGTTGAAGCTCATGACATTAACATTGGCCCATCAATCCAATCTACCCAAGTCCCTCTGCAGAGCTTCCTTGCCCCCATGCAGATTGACATTCCCACCCAACTTGGTGTCATCTGCAAACTTACGGAGAGTGCACTAGATCCTCTCATTCAGACCATTGATAAGGTATTAAAGAGAACAGACCCCAGTACTGAGCCCTGGGCAACACCACTTGTGACTGGCCACCAACTGCACTTAAATACCTTCAACTCAATTCTCTGCGTGCAGCCCTGCAGCCTGTTTTCTACCCAGTGAAGAGTACTCCTGTCCAAAACCTGAACAGCCAGTATGGGCTATTCAGACTGCTGTGGGAAACAGTGTCAAAGGCTGTCCAGGTAAACAACATCCACAGCCTTTCCTTCATGCAGTAAGTGGGTCACATTGTCATAGAAGGAGATGTGGTTAGTTAAACAGGAACTGCCCCTCATGAACTCAAGCTGACTGTGCCTGATCACTTGGTTGCCTTTCCTATACCACATAAGTGTCACTCAGGATGGCCCATAACCTTCCTGAGTACCAAGATCAGACTGTAGTTCCCTGGATCCTCCTTATGTCTCTTCTTGTGGATGGGCATTTGTTAACCACTAGGCTACTCAAACTTCACCAGTCAGCCAGGACCACTGGTAAATCCTTATACACAGCACCTTGTCAAAACTTGTGTGAGCCAAAGCCTCACTTAGATGATGGGGCACGACACTGGAAGAGGAGTGACTGATCACTAGAACCTTCCTACTGTGAGGTACTGCTGCTTACGTCCTATTTAGTTTCTGAGGACCTGTTTTGAAGAACTAGTTAAATATTATGCTAATGGCAAGTCTCTGCTGTAACATAACTGAATAGAAACTGTCATCTGATTCTCATCTCATGACTCATGTTTGCTCATTTGCACTTGTGTTAATACTCTTCAGTGGAAAAGCTGTGGACTTTCTGCAGATGAATTTTGCACCTTAGAATATATTATTCCAAACTCCCAGTCCTGTGCTCTGATTCCATTATTGGCTGTATCTTCTGGGTACATTGTGGAGTTATAGCATATTTCACCATCTGAGAATCTGGCTCAGCATTTTTATTAAACTCTCTTTGGCAGACTGTGCTATTACGTCAAATGCTGAACAACAGGGAGGACGTAAATATCCATTTCCACTGTCTCCCATCTCAAAATAATATTTATATTTATTACGCTGATTCTTCCTAGTTGGTCAGTTAAGTAATTCAGCAGCAGTGATGTTCCACACTTCCACCTGTTTGCATTTACTCTATGGCTGCCTAGGGAACAATGGAAAAAATAATGCTCTCGTGAGTCATTCCGTCACTATGTGTCAAAAAGTAATTTGAATCAAAGAGTCACTAACTTAATTGATGGCGATGGCTCCATCCAAAAAACAACCAAAGAAATTGATGTTGTGCAAATTGCACATATATTGCTCTTGAATTTGTGAGCATATTCTTGTTTGCCTTGACAGCATTTAAATTACCTTTTGGACAGCTCAACACATTACTTAAGACGTGTCTGTGTGTGAATTTCTAGCTGCTAACGGGGGCAATAACAGCCTTCCTGTGAAACTAATTCCTGTAACTTCAAGTTCATCTCACTGTGTTTTTTCTGCTAATTCATGGCACATACCAATCATCACTTAAAGTCTAGTGTTTTAATACTCATGCCATTTCAGCAACGCAGCATACAAGAGTGTACAGTGAGAAAGTTGTTCCCTCAGTACAGCAAAACTGGGGGTGATAAGTAAAGATTCAACAAAGTGCCTGGAAAGAATACACACTGTTTCAGAGGCTTACCTGAGATATTTAGAAATTATGATGTGACCTCAACTAATTTTAAACACTTAGATGCAAGGCTGATACCATGGTAGGAGTCTGTTACAGATCACCCAAACAGGATGTAGAGGCTGACAAAGTGTTCTATAAGCAGCTGGCAGAGGTCTCAAGATCACTTGCCCTTGTCCTGCTGGGAAACTTCAACCTACCAGATATCAGCAGGGTACAAATGCAGCTGAGAGGGAACAGTCTAGGTGTCTCCTGGAGTGTGTTGAGGATAACTTCCTGACACAGCTGGGGAGGGAGCCAGCTAGGGAAGGAGCCCTGCTGGATCTGCTGTTTGTGAATAGAGAAGGACTTGTGGGGGATGTGATGGCTGGAGGCCATCTGGGGCACAGTGACCATGAAATGTTAGAATTCTCAATTTTCAGGTAAATGAGGAGGGGAGCCAGCAGGACTGCTACCATGGACTTGCAGAGGGCAGGCTTTGGTCTTTTCAAGACCCTGCTTGACAGAGTCCCTTGAGAGGCAGCCCTGAAGGGTAAATAAGTCCAAGGAATGCTTGACGATTTTCAAGAGGGAAGTCTTAAAAGCACAGGTGCAGGCTTTCCCTGTGCACTATTAAGTGAGCTGTCGGGGGAAAAGACCAGCTTGGATGAACAAAGAAATAGGGTCATAGCTCAGGGAAAAAAAGGGAGTTTATGGCCTTTGGAAAAAGGAGCAGGACACTCAATAATATTACAAAAGTTTAGTAAAGCTATGCCGAAAGAAAGTTAGAAAGGCCAAAGCCCAGCTAGAACTTAACCTGGTCTTGGATGTTAAAAATAATAAAAAGAATTTCTATAAATATATTAATAGAAAGAGGACTCAGGAAAGCCTCCATCCTCTATTGGATATGAGAGGTAACATAGTGACAATGGATGAGGAGAAGACTGAGATAGTGAATGCCTTCTTTCCTTCAATCTTTAATAGTAGACTAGGGTGTTCCCTGAGTACCCAGACCCCTGAGCGAGCAGATAGGGGCAGGGAGCAGAATAAAGCCTCCATAATCCAAAGGGAAGTGGTGAGGGACCTGCTCTAACACCTAGATAGAAACAAGTCTATGGGCTCAGATGGGATCCACCCAAGGGTACTGAGGGAGCTGGTGGAAGTGCTTATGGGGCCACTTTCCATTATTTACCAGCAGTCCTGGCAAACTGGGGAGGTCCCAGTGGATTGGTGTCCAGCAAGTGTGACAATCATCCACAAGAAGGGTTGAAAGGATGATCTACATCTAGGGGAACTACAGATCTGTCAGTGTGACCTCAGTGCCTGGGAAGGTCATGAAACAGATCATTCTGAGTGCCATTATGAGGTGCATGAAGGACGCTCAGGTGATTAGGCCCAGCCAGCACATGTCTATGAGGGGCAGGACCTGTTTGACAAACCTGATCTCCTTCTATGATAAAGTGACCCGCTTGGTGGATGAAGGAAGGGCTGTGTGTGTTGTCTATCTGACTTTAGTAAGGCCTTTGATACAGTCTCCCACAGTATCCTCCTGGAGAAACTGGCTGCCTGTGGCTTGGATGGGAGTACTCTCTGCCGGGTTAAAGACTGGCTGGAGGGCCTGGCTCAGAGCGTGTTGGTAAATGGAGTTAAATCCAGTCAGCAGCTAGTCACGAGCAGTGTCCCACAGGGCTAGGTACTGAGGCTGGTTCTCTTTAACATCTTTATGCGTGATCTGCACAAGGTGATTGAGTGCACCCTCAGTAGGTTTGCAGATAACATCAAGTTAGGTGAGAACGTCAACATTCTAGAGGGTAGAAAGGCTACAAATATGCTGCATATCTTGGAACAATTAATATTATCTTAATCAAGATTGAAAAAATATACGATAAATAATACTTCACAAAATTATTGCTCCAATTTAATCCAGATCTATACTGTTTAACTTCCTGTCCAGGAAGTTGAGGTAACAGAATTGTTACTCAATGTATAGCTCATTATGCAAAAACAAATGTGGGTTTTTTTGGCCCATTTCATCAAAAATTAGATTAAAGCACAGTACCTGACAGTAAAAATATGGTCACAACCTAAGAGCAGCTTATTTTTCTTCTAGGTAGTGACATGACTGATAAACCATGTTTGTTCCATACTCAAAGACAAAGCACTGAGAACTGGCAAGTGCTTATACTGGTCCTGAGAAAATTGAATGGATGAAGTAATTCTGTCTTCCAGGAACAAAAAGCTAATATGAACATCACAATTCTAGGGAGTAATTACACTTCAAACACTAATTCCTGAGTATCCAGTCATGTATTAAAAAAATCAAAATCCTTGAACAGTACCTGTCTCACAATGACCTGTAATATCATAATCTCATAAAACTGAAGACAAACAAGGCACACAACACGGTTTTATTATTTTCAAGGGCCAACAAAGTTTGCACATGAAAGACTTTCAGTTTAATGTGTCTTGAGATCCCTACACAAAGGCCTTACAGAATTTCCAACAACAGATTTTGGAAAAGTTCCATCAATACTCAGTTAAAAAAAAAGTTATACAAACTTTCTTTTTCATAATTTTTGTTATAGTTAATCTTTTCCTTTAATTGTCTTCTCTCATCCATGAGTTTCTTTGTCTCCATGTCACATCAGTATGAACCCTGAATTTATGATGACATAAACATGCACAAAAGCATTCATATATATATCTATCTGCTGAAAACAATCAACACAATATTAAAAAAAAAAACAAAAAACAAACCAAAGGCTTTATTTCCTTTCTCAATATTCTCCTAATGTTTTATGCATATAAACCAACTTTGGCAAGAAAAAAAAAACAAACCACAAAACAACACAACACAAAACAAAACAGAAATAACCAACCAACCAATCAACCAACCAAAAAAAACCCACAAAAAACCCAACCCAAACCAAAACCCCCAAAACCCACAGATTTCCATGCCTGCAAGCAAATACTGATTGGCTTAACAACAACAGCAAAATATATATAATCAATTATAAGCATCCCTCCCTCCCCAAAAGAGAAAATCATAATGTATCAGTTTGGGTCATTAATGTATTTGATAGAGCATCTTGAGTTCCCACAACGCTCCATCTGCTGATAAACCTCTGCTACAACTGACTGTGATACAACATATTTGAACCCACTAGAGGCAGCTGAGACACATTAAGATGCCATTAAACTCCATTTTACTTGTCTGAGTTTCTTCTCTGAATTTGGCTTCCTTTGTGAAATGTGACTGTGGGGCTATTTTCATCCAGATGTCACAGTGTATATCTGTATTTGTTTATGGTATGTAATAATATCTTCTGGTTGGGCAGAATAATCTTAGAGTGCAGTGTATTGTTTTCAGACAAAAGTGGTAGCTGCCATATGAATATGCAACATTTTAATACAGCATAATAAAAAGAATTAAAAAAAAAAAAAGGAAAAAAAGTGCCACTCATAGATGAAGATGATGAAAGAAACCAGGAACAGCATTGTTAGGTTTTTAAAAAAACATCTTAATGAGAAAGAATTAGGCCTTGATCCAACATAAATTGGACTATTTACATGCTTAAATTAAGCATGTGTTTAAATTGAGCACTAGCACTTTGCTACCTGGGGATTTGGTGAAGTTGTATCATAAGAAAAGTCTTGGAATACACAAGGACACAGTAGGCTTGTATGCCGCACCAAGATAGATTGTTACTTAATCTATTTCTGTTTCTTGTTCAGGGCTTGTCTGATCTGCTTTTCCTTATATGCTCGCACCCCCTCACTACGATGTGTTGGGCAAAGCATAACCGATTCTTCCGAACCTGTGGGCCTTGCCTTTTGCTCTCCTGTGGGCAGTCAGGCTGAGAAAGGCAGTGTTGGAGGCAACATTACAATTTGGTTTTCTTGCCAGTGCAAACGTTAGTGGCAGTGACCTCCAACTGCCACATACAATTTATTAGAGGATATCCAAGGCACCATGTTGCCTTTGACCACAGATAAGGCACTGCTCAGCTAAAAGATCAAAATCAGTTAGGTTTCTTTTCATTCTCTTTCTATAATACTGGGCTCAGGATTAGAAGTTGATGAGGTTAATGCTGAAGCAGACTGAAGTAATGAATCTGTTTTTCTTTTGCTGTATTTTTGAGGCTTTAGGATTAAATTTTCTGCATTTCTCAGTACTTGCAGAAACCAGGAGCTTTATCTTTAACACTACGCAGTAACGTAGCTTAGTGCTGTATGGTTGCTAGTTTACAATAGTCTTTAACTGAAGGATAAGGTACTACAAGGCTTATGTCACAATCCTGAAATTTGTCAATACTGTGATATCCTGCTGAAGTCAAGGGGAACCTGGTCATAGACTTGAACTCCTAGCAGCAAAAGGGACTTGATAGTGCAAGCAAAGTATGAGCAAATTAATCCTTTGTGATCCAAAGTAAATTTCCTAGATTTGCCATTGATTCTCCTGGCAGTCTTGGAAATGCAGTATGCCTCACCTTGCTGATTTGTAAACTGCAGGTATCTTTGCATAACCAGTTTAGAAAAGGACTTTGAGAAACATGTTAGAAAAACTGGAAAGCAATCCTTGAGCTCCAGACCTGAAGTAGAATCTATTTTTGCCAGACATGGCTGTAAAATCTGGGGATGGATTGTTTTGATATCACCTCACAGGAGGCATTTCACACAGGCTGATCTCAGCAGAGCTTCATGCAAGCCTTGGTGCTCCAATTTTGCAATGTCGTTTGATTCCCTATTCATTCAATGCAAGCAGAGAAGGATGCATGGAGGGGGAAAAAAAAAATAATAAAAAAAATCTTCTCCTTCCCTGTAATGATGCCAAATGTGAATGGTGCAATAAAGTACATGTGTAGCCATATTAGCTTCTTTCCAAAATGAGGTGCACAGAAATCAAGAAGTGCCCATCACACAGTATGAATATGCAAGTAGTCATTACAAGAAGCATCCTCCCAAATGTGGCAGCAAAGCTTTGGAGGTCTGACGAAGATGATTTCATGCCATCTGCCACCTGCTTCTGAAGGATAATGGCTGGCTGGTGTGCATGAGGCTTGTTCTAAATGTTATCATACTGTCTTCTTTCTTAAATTATGTGGCTAAAATGAGCCTGTCTTTGTTTTATTTCAATTGACACCAGATGCAGGGACTTGGATTCGGGTTTTCTGTTTTGCAAACACAGGCTTGGCAAAGGGAAAAGAGGAGCGGTAGGCAAAGCAGATAGGCTCAGATAACAGAAGAAACAATTCTGATAAGCCCTTGCTTAAATTTCATCATTTAAAAAAAAAAAAAAAAAAGGAAAAAAAGAGAAAAAAAAAAAAGATTTGACTTCACTCCTAATTGGCATTAAAGGAATAAAGAATCATGCTGTTTCAGGTCTTTTTCTTTTTCTATTGTCTTTAATAATATTGATCACAATTTAAAAAATCTTGGCCTAAAATACATTCTTTGTGTCAACATAACACACTGCCAAAGCTTGCAAATAGTGCTATCAAAATTACTGTAATATTAACAGTAACAGCAATTGACTTATTCAAAGTTGTTTAACTCAACCCTTTAATTCTCTTTTATATTACAGTGGGACAAAAGCGTTGTTTCATTTCACTTAAGCCGTTTTTTTAACTAATTGTCCCAGTAAAGCATAAGGGATTTGGTGACATCAACACCACCTTCCTTTATAAATGCACCATGGACAACTTACCCAGATTTCACAATTTTAGATCCAGATTAGTCTCATAATTAACATCTACAATTGGAACAACTGCAATAAGAAAAGAATGAATGATCAATACTAATGTTCTGGCTTAATGGTGCCCCGTCTGTGACAAAGGCCATATTTTGCCTGTGAGACCCTTTGGTGTTGTCTGTGGCCTCTGGAAGCCTGAAAGAGGTCATTACTGTGGTAAGCTGATCCTTTCCTTATTTTCTCCCCATCTTGGGAAATTGATTTTTTTTTTCCCCACAATGTATTGTCTAGTAGATGAACTTGGATTAGATAACTCATTTTTTTTCAAACAGTTTAAGTAAGGCAAGAAAAAAAGCGGTATAAAGGGTTTTACTGTGCCACAATCTTAAAGGATTACGTGTGGAATGAGACTTTGGTTTTTTGTGGGTTTTGTTTGTTTTTTTTTTTCTTTAGAGAAAATAGAACCACACTACTTTTTGTATGCAAAGGACACAGTCTGGTCATAATACAAATGGAACTTTGTCTATGCTAAAATACACTTGGGAAGCACTGCTACCTTTCTCCTCCTCTCATCCTCTGCTAGGATGCACTTAGGGTTGCCCCTTGAGGGGGAACAAGCCAATGATAACCCAGAACAGGAAGGACACTCATTGACAGGTCTGTCCTGTGGGGTCCTTACATAGCAAAGAGAGACGAGGACTGGTAACACTGTGAAATGATGAATAGGATCCAGGGTATATCCACATGTGCCATCAGGATGAAAAAGTGATGGACCTGGAGACATGGACAGACACAAGCCTTGGCATATGCCTGAAAGGACTTTCCAGGAGATGAGAAACCCACAACACAGGTCCAAGGTCTACTCAGGAGACAGGGCTGGGCACCAGTATCCTATGGAGTCATTTGGGCAGGAACTGGTGTCCCAAACTGAGCTGAAATGGGACTCCTGTGCATTGGCAGTAGGAAGATCCAGGTCTTGGATGAGGTTGGTTGGGGTTGTTCAGGAACATTGGTGTCCTCAAGGTCCTGACACTCCTCCTGTAGGAACAATCTTATATTTGTATGGCAGGGAACCAAGGTATTTCCCTGAAGTCACTTGGGCTGCAGCCAGGTAGCAGTGACAGTGACACTTGCTTTCCACAATCTGCATGGGACAGCCCATGGAAGAGGCTCTGTATCCATTCTTGTTTCCATATCTAACTTACTTTTTCCTGGAAACTAGGATATGAAATTAGTTCTTGGCCTCTCATGGTGCCTTAGGGACTTCATGGCCAAACTGAACTGAAGACTTCGTATGTTAGAATGAATACACCATATATTTATTAATTTGTTTTTATAACTCAACCACTCATTTTATTTCTCTTTCTTCTCCTTAAAAAATACTGAGCAAGATTGAGTTGGACTATATGATAAGAATTCAATGTCCCTCAAATCAGTAGAGTATCACAAGGACATCAGTCACAGAATATCTGGTAATTCATATCAGCACAACAGGTGGAAAGAATGATGAGAGGAGGAAAGGAAAAAGTAAGAATATTTTGCTTTTTTTTTTTCTCCTAAAGGAACTTAAAAAGGCAACTAAAACACTGCGGAAAATAACTGTATAATTCTGTTATATGCACTGTATACAGAGCCTAACCATTAACATAGCAGAGTTCATGGACTCTAATAAAGAGGAAATTACCCTATATTTCAGCACTGTGTTTGCAGAGTTTCTTCTTATGTTTACAATCAGTGGGTAGCTATTGAACTCACTAGGCTTTTTTCCCCTCTGCCTAGCAGTCTGCCATAGTGAGGCATATTGCTATGGGACGTGCAAGTAAATTTAAAGTAGGAAGCATTTCTCTTAAATGGTTGCAATTTTCTGGTTCCACAAATGTCTCATTGTGTTCGACTAACATTTACACATTTTTCTATACAGCTCTTTCTGTATTATTTTTATTATTTTTGCTTTCCAAGGGTAGATTTTTCCAGTGTGACTTTAACTGTAGAAATAGATTATCCAGATGTATACAAATGAGCTTCTCTGTAAGTTCAAAGTCACTCGTAAATAAGCAAGATGTGGCTTTTTCTCCTCAGCTGCTACTAAAGCCTTACAAATCTCATAAGCTCAAGATAGATCCCTGATCTAAACATCACGTAAAAGTTCCATCTTTTCAGGGGAATAGAAGTTCATTTGCTCACTCACCCAAAGTAAAACTGTGAAGGAAACCTCGAGCCTGCCTCTGGAATAGGAGACAGCAAGGATATTACATTTGTGTGCTATGAGCTAAATAATTATATATGTATATATATTTACATATATACTTCTTCCATTGTTATTTCTACAGCAATAGGATGGCAACCTAGATATAATTAAAGTCACAGGCTTAAGTACCAGCTGAGGAACTGCAAAATGCAGAATAACAGTATACAATAAGTCAGTTGAAAGGGTAGGGGAAAATCACAGAATTGTTACGGTTGGAAAGCACCTCTGAGATCACGGAGCCCAATCATACACAGAAAACCAACCACCACACCCTACAATCTCAGCCACTAGAGCACACCCTTAAGCTCCACATCTACATGTTTCTTAAATACCTCCAGGGATGGTGACTCAACCACCTTCCTGGGCAAGCCATTCCAGTGCCTGACCATTCTTTCAGTGAAGTCATTCTTCAGAATATCCAGTATAAACTTTCCCTGCTGCAACTTCAAACCATTTCCTCTGATCCTATCATTTTTCACTTGGGAGAAGAGGCCAACACCCACATCTCTAAAACCTCCTTTTAGGTAGCTGTAGGGGGCAAGGAGGTCTCCCCTCAGCCTACTCTTCTCCAGACTAAACATGCCCAGTTCCCTCAGCGTCTCCTCACAGGACTTGTTCTCTAGACCCCTCACCAGCTTGGTAGCTCTCCTCTGGACACCCTCCAGCACTTCAATGTCCTTCT
>VZTM01019488.1:14728-25067 GCA_013400555.1 Jacana jacana
AGCCATTCCAGTGCCTGACCATTCTTTCAGTGAAGTCATTCTTCAGAATATCCAGTATAAACTTTCCCTGCTGCAACTTCAAACCATTTCCTCTGATCCTATCATTTTTCACTTGGGAGAAGAGGCCAACACCCACATCTCTAAAACCTCCTTTTAGGTAGTTGCAGAGGACAAAGAAGTCTCCCCTCAGGCTCCTCTTCTCCAAACTAAACATGTCCAGTTTCCTCAGACTCTCCTCATAGGATTTGTTCTCTAGACCCCTCTCCAGCTTGGTCGCTCTCCTGTGGACACGCTCCAGCACTTTGATGTCCTTGTAAGTGAGGGGCCCAGAACTGAGCACATTACTCAAGCTAAGGCCTCACGAGTGCTGAGTACAGAGGCATGATCACTTCCCTACTCCTGCTGGCCATGCTATTCCTGGTACAGGCCAGGATGTGGTTGACCTTCTTGGCCACCTGGGCACACCGCTGGCTCATATTCAGCTGGCAGTTAACCAGCACTCCCAGGTCCTTTTCTTCTGGGCAGCTCTCCAGCCACTCTTCCTCTGGCCTGTAGCACAGCATTTGTTGTTGTAACCAAAATGCAGGACGCAGCAATTTTTCCATAAAGGGAACAGAAAAGGCAGACTTTAAGACACAGAAGTAGAGAGAGGCAAGGATTTTAATTAGTAATGCTGCCTTCTCTAATTTTATTTTATTTTTTTCAAATTTCGTACAAAACAAAATGGTGCCTTGATGGGATGGGAAACTAATCATAAAAAAATGTAAAATACCACAAACAACAAACCAAACTGAAACCCCAATGCTGAAGCACAATTAATTTTATTTCTTTAAGGAGGAAAAATACAATTATGTGGGAAGGTCCCATGACACCCCTGCACTAGACAAATCATACAAACCAAAAGAGCAGTATGTGAAGGTAAACTTTCAGTCAAGGTTTATTTTAAAGGGTAGCACAGCTTGGTTCAGCTGCAGTCTGAAATTTGCTTAATGGTTTATGTGTCTTATCCTCATCTCTTATTTACTGTTCATTTCCACATTCAGAAACTTCTGCCTTTTCCCTTCCTCACTCTTCCCTCCCAATAAAGTCATTGGGACAGTTCACAGATCTCTCACTTTTTCTGTTAAAGTTGCTTTCTTAAAAGACTATACTTGCCTAGTAGATATGTACTGTAATTAAATGTAATATCTCTTTTTTTGTTGTTGTTTTTTATTTGGTTGGCTGGTTGGTTGGTTTTGGTTTTTGGTTTTGTTTGGTTTTTTTTCTTCCCTTCTAATCTCTATCTGTTGGCTTGCCCTTGCAATTTTCACTCTTCAGGACAAGGTGAATGGTATTCACTTGTTTTCCCTGGATATACCTAGTAAATATAACAAAAAATAAAAGTATTTTTGACTATTATTTTTTTAATTTTAAGTCTTGAAATTTGACCAGGAGGAGGAACAAGGAGTTAAGAATTCTTTAACTTATTTTCCTAGGGCTGCTTATTTTCTAAAAAATAACAGGTCAGGCCTCCTAAAATTAAATATTGTCTTGATGAAGTCAATAGCAAAGTTGGCTTCAAAGAATCGAGGTTTCACCTCTTGTTTTAAAATGTAAGCTCCTCTCCTTCTGTAAATCGGTGTCACTCCTCCAAATTGAGGTCAACAGTGCTCTTCTGATTCGCACTTCCTTCATTTGCCTCTATATGCACACTGCTTGCTATATGAATCAGGACACTTTCCCACAAAATTTGACTGGGGCAGTGAAGTCCTGAGTGGGAGCAATCTGAATGATAAAGCGCTTCACAACACACTACCTCATTCCTCACTCCAACACTTGTACCAGTGACATAGTTCTCAGGAGAGACAGATACAGCATCTTCCAGAGGGAGAAGCCTGTTCTTTGGTCTCCCAGTTGTGTTGGAGGGAAGGACATAGCTGTGAAAGGGGAGGGAATCAGGGTTGACGAGCTAAGGGAGAGGAGGTAGACCATTAAGTTGAATTAAGGCTTTAGGAACTAAATTTGAGATATCTGAAGGCATATGCTGACAGCAATCAACAGCAATGAGCCTAAAAGAAATTAAAAGAAGCAATAACAACAGGAGATTCCTGGGAATACCTTTTTGCCATGTTGTACAGGAAAGGTCTAGAGGATGCAACCATTTTTTTTAGTACAGTCAATAGTTTATTTTGCTTGACAATTTATTTTATGTTGAACACATCAGATATCCCCTAGGTTTAGAAGTGATTTGTATATCCTTTATTTAACTTCTCAGCAGTGGCAGGAGCAGGTAAACTATTGTTTTATTTTGACATCGTTTGTCTTCCTTACAAGATATTTGGAAAGCCTTTAACTAATATATAGAGGTCCGTCTTTGGGAAGGATGAAAATTATTATTCTCAGTAGGCCAGAACAATGTTTACCTTCTGATAGCCTTGGACGTCTGGGAGCGCATCCAATGGAATAGCTGGAGACAGGAGAAATGTGCGCCAAGTTCTTCCAAGACAGTTGCTTAAATGTTTGAAGCTGAAGTCTATGTTTAAGCAGCTAAATAAGCAATTTAAATAAGCAAAATAAGCTAAATAAGCAATTAAAATAAGCAAAAAATAAGTATTGAGCAATGATATGCTGGGTAGGCTGGATCTTTCTGAGGCAATGCATTTATTTAGGTATTCAAATTTAGGTTGTAAAGACTACTTGCAGGAACAAGTATTTGCCCAAATTCCAAAAAGAAGCAGAGGCCAGGTTGGTGTCTGTAAATGGTGCTGAACCACTGGATACAATGTCTTATTTAGAAGACTCTTTTCAGTACACAGAACACCAGCAGGAAAGTTATCAGGCCGTCCTTCATCCTGACGTTTAACGGAAGTACACTCTTAGCTGCAGAAATATCACTGTGCTGCTCCCTGGTTTTTCTCAGGGTTGGCCACTGCTGAGACAAGTGAGTGTTTAAATATGTCCTTAATATAACTGCAAATGTGTCCATTTCCCTCTGTAGAACTGAATTTACTTGTATTATTACTTTCCGCACCCCCCCAGCAACTACTCCAGTGCCAATAGACCTAAACTAAGAATGGGATCTGAACTCTGACTCTGAAAAGGAAATGATCCTGCCAGATGGGCTGACAGTTTAAATAGTCAGAATAGACAAGTGAATACTGTCAGTCTTATTACAGAAGTGGGGAACTCATTAAACATTATGCCCTAGATTATACACTTATTTGGGGGTAGAACTATGGGTTGAACCCAGATCTCCTCTTTCTCAGCTGAGTGCATTAGCCACAGTGTGTAATAAGGCCAGAGAGGGCAATTTTAAGCAGGAAAGAAAAGAAATCAAGGCAGCAAGCCGCAGAGTTGTTAGTGTAACCATGGTTTTGCATATGTGTGGAAAAGGAGAGCAAGGGTCATTCTGCAGAGGCATAAAAAGCAAAGAATAAAGATTGGGAAGTGACTCAGGAAATAACTCTGCAAAAAGATGGAGCAATTAGCCTTTTCTTATTTTCTTCTTTGCATTATTCTTCTAAACTTTATTGATTTTTTTAACCGTGTAGATACAACGTTTTATTTTTGGTTTTATTATAACACTCACCATCTCTTCAAATTCCAATTGATCTGGCTTTTGCTTTAATCATCCAATTAATACAGCTCCAGAAAAACTCAAGGGAGATGTACCTAATGCTGAGAACAAAAAAACATACAGCAGAGCTGTGCTTATGACCCTGTTGGAGGCTTTTTGATTATGCCTAACTACTGTGATCAATACTTCGGGACTTTTAAAAACATGCATATTGGCTGAAGTGTAAATGGTGATTTTTTATTTTTTTTTCTCAATAGGTTTTATTTAGAACCAATTGCTCCATTCTACTTGAGTCACAAATGCAAATCTCAAGTGTTTTCTTCTGAAACACAAGAAATGAAACTTTTAGGTGTAAATGAAGTGCACGCATATGGGTTCATATGTGTGTGTGAAGCTTATGATTAGGGTATTGTGGGTATATTTGTCTAGAATCAGGAGAGAAGCATTGCACCCTGGCTGGGCTCAGGTGCTTCATAATTCTCCTGTAATGCTGGAGAAGTAGTCCTTGTATGTATTTTAGGCACTGAAACAAAGCTGAAAAATCATGTGTGAAAAAAAGTGATAAGCATGGGTGAGTTTTCCTTGCTGTTCAAAGGGAGTTACATTTAACTCCCTTTCTGCTCCTGACCCCCTTAACAAAAATAAACCCAAAACCAACCAACCAACCAAAAAAATCCCCAAATGGTAAGTCAAAAACTATAACTATGGAAAATTAAAAATATGGTCAGCCTCTAATTCTTTCCTTGGATGCCCAGACCCCCTAGTAGTAAACTGGAATTGAGATATTTCTGACTATTTCATTATTTTGTTTTGTTTTGTTCCTTCTTAGAAATGTTGAAAACAATAATCCAGTGAATCCTTTCCATAAGTTTCAGACAAAACATCTTCAATCTTTATGAAAAACTTGTGCCTTTTGAAAAGAATATAACTGCATTTTTCTATCTAGAGTTTTCCAGTGCAACCCCTCCCATGTTTTACTCTTAATCCTCAGTGCCAAGCACTCTCCAGCTATGGGTCTTGTGTTGGGTGCAATGTGAGACCTCCCATCATGAACATCAGATAATATGGCTTTATACACCATGTCACTCCTCACAGGTAAACCTGAGAGCCGTGTCTCAAGGGATGGGGCACTTCAACTCTCTCCAGTGCTTCTGGAAATATCTTCCTTTCCTATTGCCCAGCCTTCAGATGGGTCGAGTGAGCTTGTAGGTGTCCTTTCCTTGACTCTAACAGCTTTGGCAGTGATTATCTTTCCTATTTTCTTTTATCTTACATCTCTACGTGTCAGCTNAGAGCCAAGATACAATTTCACTTGGACAGAGACTATGTTGTACAGAGACATTTGATTTTTAGTACAACGGAGACCTGTAAGGAATTTAAACACCTTTGTCAAGAAAAGGACCATTTAGTCCCATGTGCTGTTTGCAGCTACGATCAGAAGCAGATGTCCATGCATGAGGGCAGGAATAGGACAACATATAGAAAGGGGTAAGTGCACAAGTCCCTGGAGACTCTTCCAGCATCCAGCAGTTTACTGATTGACTCTGCTGAGACAGAAATGTTTCCTAGATTCAACAAGACTCAGTGCTGGCTCCTGCATTTGGGTCACAACAACCTCATGCAACGCTACCAGCCTGGGGAAGAATACCTGGAAAGCTGCCTGGCACAAAAGGACCACGGGGTGTTGATCAACAGCTGGCTGAATATGAGCCAGCAGTGTTCCCAGGTGGCCAAGATGGCTAAAGGTATTCTGGCTTGTATCAGGAATAATGTGGTGAGTCGGACTAGGGCAGTGATCATCCTCCTGTATTCTGCACAGTACCTCAAGTACTGTGTCCAGTTTTCAGCCCCTCACTGCAGGAATACCACTGAAATTCTGGAGCATGTCCAGAGATGCACAATGAATCTGGTGAGGGATGTGGAGAACAAGTCTTATGAGTAGTGGCTGAGGGAGCTGGGGTTGTTTAGTCTAGAGAAGAGGAGGCTGAGAGGAGACATCGCTCTCTTCATCAATAGGTTTGTCAAGCATTGAAACAGGCTTCCCAGGAAGGCAGTTGAGTCACCATGCCTGGAGGTATTTAAAGGGCATGTAGATGTAGTGCTTAGTGGTGGACTTGGGAGCATAATTTAACAGTGGATTTGACAATCTTAAGGGTTGTTTCCAACCTAAATTATTCTATTCTATGCTATGCTATGCTATAGACTCACAGAATCCTAGAATCCTAGAATGGTCCAGGCTGGAAGGGAATTCTAGGGTCATCTAGTCCTACCTCCCCAGTCAGCAGTGACACCCTCAACTAGACCAGGTTGCCCAAGGCCTCCTCGAGCCTCACCTTGAAGATCTCCAGGGGAGAGGCCTCAACCACCTCCCTGGCAACCTGTTCCAGTGGTCCACCACTGGAGAGTGTGGAGAGTAAAGAACCGATTCCTAATATCCAATGTAAATCTACTCTTCTCCAGCTTGAAGCCATTGCCTCTTATCCTCTCACTTTGGGCCTTTGTAAACAGACCCTCCCCAGCCTTCCTCTAGCTCCTCTTCAAGTACTGGAAGGCTGCCATTAGGTCTCCCTGGAGTCTCCTCATATGCTATGCTATGCTATGCTATGCTATGCTATGCTATGCTATGCTATGCTATGCTATGCTATGCTAAACTATGCTATGTCACATTATGCTATGCTATGCTTTGTTTTTTCTTAACACTTTAAGGATTTAGTCTCTACATGTATGTGCAGTCCCCTGACAACTCATGTCAACTTTCAGTACACACTATCTTTTTGTTGTAGAGCAAAACCAAAGTAACATCTACATCAGGTAAAATGACAGCTTCTTTTTATTGCTATGAAGTCACAGATCTCTAGATTCATTAGATGCTCTTTTAGTTCATCACTGCAAAGTCCATCTAAACTAGGTTGTTCTAGGAATTCCAATCAACTTTCCTAATTCTAAAAGTTACAATGCAGCATTCTTTAGGGGACAAAGATGTCTCCAAGCCCTTCTTCAGTGCAGATTCACAAGCAGTTTAGGTAACAAGCTCTACAGCTCCTGGAGAAGAATGGCCTGAAAATGCCTAGTCTGGACTTGTGTACCAGCATGCCCTGGCACAGCCACTGCACAGGCTGTTTGCAAGACACTTACATGGGTGGCTGCAGCAGGAGGCAAAGCCCATCAGATGTTTGGTGGCTGCCTTTTTTGGTTATGCAGATGCAGCCAATAGATTAGCTCATGCCTCTTTTCCACCTCAGAGAAGTCAGTTTTACAGTATGCTTGAAGGGAATTTGGTACCTAAAGAATTATTTCCACCACCAGGAGTTGCCAGGCTGGAGGTGAGTGAATAGCAGCCCTGTGCCAATTTCCCCTCTATCATAAGAAATCACCACTTGTTTACTTGACAGAGCTACAAGTGTAAACAGCTGTACATTTCAGTGCATACAAGATGTTACAAGTGTAAAACAGCAGCCATGCATATTATGTGTTTCAAGGCTCTACAGGTTCACTACTGCTTTCCATCAGAAAACAGAGAGCATAATGTGATTTGCAGGAAGAGGAGGACGCCTTTGCTCAGCTGAAATACAGTGAGCGCATGCAGGCAGGGAAGAGGCGATCTGCTGAGTTTTCCAGTGGTCGTGCAGCTCCAGAGCCAGGGACTTAGCTGGTGGTCAGCAGCGACGTTACTGTCACAGTGTCACCTGTCAAATTGTCTCTGCAGGAATAATGGTGACTGGATGCCCTGGTGATTAGTGACTGGTTAAAACCTAGCGGATGCAGGCAAACAGAGTCTGAGCTCGCAGCTGGGTTTGCCCCCGTGTAATGGCATACAGTTCAGGGAAATCACTCCTGATTGGCACCACAGACTAAAGAATCTGTTTGAAGGGGTGGAAATGAAATGTGGCAGTGCCAGAGCGATTGAATATCACCTCATTTCCAGGTGAAAGGCAGTTCTTTGTGAATAACAACAATTTGCATTGAGTAGATACTAGGTGCTCCTGATTAATTAAAGCACTACTGCAGCTAACGAAAGTGCACACGAAACAATACCTACTGACTTAGCGAGGTTTCACTTTTTCAGCGTCACACTAATGCTGAGCAGAACTGATAACAGATTTGAGAGGGATCCAGGTGAGGATAAGGAGTTGTTTGTAATAGCCGATTATGTGCCTACATGCTGCTGAGAAGCAACAGGATGGAATTCACAGACAAAGGTAGGTATCCTCTGGTCCAAAACACATGTAGGCCAAAACATAAGCAAAACAAGCAAATCCTACAATAAAACCTCCAAGAAATGGGTGCATCTCTGAAAAAAATATCTTTTTTACTTTTAATTAGAACAAAATAAAATAAGAAGTGTCCATCTAGACCAGAATCTTGCCTCTAGGGGTGTTCAGTAATAGATGCTTTGAAATCAATGTCTGGAGCCAGTGATCTTTTTCCCAGTGCGCCCACATCTCCTTTGACACTCAGCAAATTACTTCTTCACCTGGTGATTACATCCAAACCCGTCCTTCAAAAATTCACCTTTATGAAACTCTTTCATATTTTTTTTCACCTTGCTTTCAAGGTGAATGTTGAATCACAAGAGTGGTAGAAATCAGTTCATTTCCACTGATTTCAGCAGAGCATCACTAGCTTACAACAGCTGAATATCTGGCTCTCAGCTCTTTTAAAAACTCAATTGCAAATCATTGCAAAAAAAAAGCAGACACAATCATGAAAACGTATAATAATCCTGTAAAGGTCCCCTGTCTATGAAATCTCATCTCTGCAAATGTTAGCTGTTGCATTATGACAATTAAAACACGGACAGAGAAGAAAACAACCTCCTTGCTGTCTTGCTTTCACTCACTGTATCTTTACACCATATAGAAGAGCTCAGAACACTTTGCTGTCTTTCCATCTATCATTTCCCAAAACTATTTCCTTTATTTCCTCCTCCTTTTTACAATTTTCACCTCTATAATGACATTCTGGGTGATCCACCACTGTATTTCTAAACCTCACCTTGCTTCTTTCTGACCAAGTCTTGTTAATCATACCCAATCTAATAATAGCAGTGTTAATAACACCTTCTGATACAATATCCTCCTCCACAGGCCTTCTAGGTTCTTCGGATGGCTAATGTCTTGTTAAAACTTTTTTTTACTTATTAATTTTGTCTGTGACAGAGCTTGATTAGCTTCTAAATTACCCTGTTCCTATTTTTAGTGCACTGTGCCCCTACCCTTCACACACAGTTTAATCCCAAAGTATTAATTCGTCTCTATATAATGCTGACTTGTCTTTCTCCAGGTATCCTAAATCTTCCTGTTTTCGTTTGAGGTCCATCTACCTTTGTTTTAACTCTTATTACCTTTCTCATTACTTTTACTGCTCTCTGTTCTCCATTGACGGGCACAATTGCTTTGCAACAGCCACGGGTAGTGCTGGAGAGGTGAAGGGTCAGGTTCACTCTTTGAAAGAACTCACCTCACGTCCCACTTAAATTAGCAATTGCAAGAATGCACTGAGTCGAGAGAGGGAGGGAGGGGGTGATTTTTATGTCTGTAGTCACTTTGGGGTAAGTTGTGAACTCAGCTATCTACAGAAGTGAAAGTCAGAAGAAGTAGCTCTTTGCTACCACTTTGCCTCACATTGTTGCTTGTTAGACCTGTTGTCTTGCAAGCAGGAGGTGGGACAGAGCGGACAGTCAGAGGGAGTCAGGGACAGCCACTTCATCAAATAGATCTACAGTGGGGAAAAGGCTGTGAGAAGAAAATTGCTGCTCAAGTTCACATCTGAGGTAATCGCAGTGCAACTGTGGAGAAAAGGCAGTCAGGACCCATAATAAGTTTCAGGGCATCATACAATCATGATGCAAATTCTTATTTATAGTATGATCTTTTCTCAAACCTACGCCACATCAAATTCTCTCTGTCTGTGCATTTCTTGCAATATATTTGTATGGTTTTAATGATAAAAAAAAAATAAATGTTGTGACTTTTTAAAGATGAAGTGAAGAAAGAATGGAAGAAAAGACGAAGAGGAAGCCAAAAGAAAAAAGATACAAGCTAGGGAGCCTAGGAGAGTCTTGATCTCTTTTATTTTTCTTAAGTCTCATAGGTGTCCATGGAACCCAGTACCTGAGCCAGCACTGGTAATGGGTGTGGAAACTTAGCAGATTTATATCCAGTTTCTGGTAGAATACCAGTGGAAATCTGGCCACATGGCCAATGCTGCCAATTTCCTTTCTCCTCCACAATTTTGCAAATAAAGACATTTAGGACACCCAAGTTAGAATTGCCTCTGGAGTTCATTCCTACTAGAAATTAATCAGACATTACGCTGAGCTACTTTTGAAATTTAGTATAACATGTATCTTGTACTTTTGAGTCTTACTAGTACAGTGCTCTGCAGTCTCTGCAGCTCCTGCCAAGTCACCACAAACCCATTACCAAATACTTCCTCTGATCTAACATACTTGAGAAGATATGTTTAGTAATTTTAAACAGATGTTCCTTTTTTGACTTGTGCTGAATGAATAAGGTTTACTGCTTCAAATGTGTTCTTTACTGGAAAAAAATGAAGATGTTAGAGATGTAATATGTAATATATAGGCTTTCAGTGTAAAATATTGATGTGAGTGCCTAATAAAATATATAATGTGAGTTCTGAAGTAGGAAATGATGGAGATCTGGTTTTGCCTCACCACCTCTAATGGGAGTAGGTGAGGAAGAGATTAGGATGAAGAAAGGAAATGAAGCCACAGAACACAGAAGGTAAAATGCCTTAGGCTGAGAACTCTTGGGTTTT
>VZTM01019489.1:0-18216 GCA_013400555.1 Jacana jacana
GTCTCGCTGAATGGCAGCACGGCCTATTGACGTGTCAGCCACTCCGGGTCAGCCCTCTATTTTCAATGGCCAGCATCCGAGGAGGACTCTGTCTGTGCATCTGCCGTTGATCCTGATGAATGCATTCCTTAATCCAGTTCCCATCTGTAGCAGTCCCATCCTGTGACTTTCCCAGTGCCTGCTGGTGATGTGATTACCATCCTGCGAACTTGAGACAGTTTTGCATATATTGTATGTAATTGTTTTATTTTTTAATTATTTGCCTTAATGTTTTCATTAAAGTAGTCACATTTTATTTTAAACTCATGAGTCTCTTTCTCTCTCTTCATGATCTCCTTGAAGGGAGCCACTTTCCCTTCTCTGAAGGAGTGGTCAGAGAGCAGCCATTGTTTATTTCCATGACTAGTCCAGCCCAAACCATGACACTTTCCTTCCATACCTGGTTACTCAGGATTTTCTAACTCCTTGAATGAACTCCAAATTTTATTTGGAGACCATCTAGTCAGGTCTATTACCTTTTCTTAGCACAATAAAGAACTGTAACTTTAATTTCTTGCATCTTGCAAATCTATGAGATGCTTCCAGAAAGCATGTGAAGTGTGAATGTTTTCCAAAAAGCATTCTGCTCCATTTATGAAAATTGTATCATTCTTAAAAACTATGTGAGATTTATATGCGCTTGCAGCTAAAAATGGCACATCCAATGCTCAAAGTGAGACAGTATATGCTGGCACACAATGATTGGCCTTGAGTGAGGCTTTCCAGCATTTTCCAGAGAGGAAACAGGGCAGGAAAGGGTGCAAGAGAATGCCAAAGTTTCCATATTGCTTCTTTGAAAGCTTGTACCCCCACTTCTAAATTTTTATTTCAACACTACAAGCACACACTGAGGGGGTCGTGCAATTCAGTATCACAGCCAAAATCACTCAATATTGTGTTCAGCCAAAAATACATTTCATACATGCAAAGCCCATTTATGCATGAGCCAACATTAACAGGTTTTGTATTCTGAAGCAAAATCAGCTTATAAGTACGGGAAGAGGCTAAAGCGATGTGTGCTCCTTTGTACCCATGTAAGCGGATGAACGCTAGATGGTTCTCACAGGCTGAATTTTCAGCTCTTACAAGCCCTTGAATCTTCTTTCTAGGACACTATTGCTAAGTACAAATCCCAGTATGAACCAGAGCACAAAGCCTCAAAACAGTGTACCACACTGGGTTCTGCTGTCATTGCTGTAATGACATCAAATAAGCTTTCCCTCTTGGTGTTACACAAGCAGCTAGCAGGATCTGCAAAGGCAAGGCATGAGGATGCATGATCCTAACACTGTATGAGTGTCAGAGGAGGTAGGACCTCACAAAGAATTCCCAATTAGAGTAATAATGATGTATTGAGTAATTAGAGTAATAATAACGTATAATTACGCACCTTGAGTATTGTGTCCAGCTCTGGGCACCTCAGCACAAGAGAGATATCGAGGTGCTGAAGCGAGTACAGAGGAGGGCAACAAAGCTGGTGAGAAGCCTGGAGAACAAGGCTTATGAGGATCGATTGAGGGAGTTGGGATTGTTTAGTTTGAGGAAGAGGAGGCTGAGGGGAGACCTCATCACTCTCTACAACTGCTTGAAAGGGCACTGTAGAGAGGTTGGTGCTGGTCTCTTCTCACGGGCAATGAGCAACAGGACAAGAAGGAATGGCTGCAGGCTGCAGCAGGGTAGGTTTAGGCTAGACATTAGGAAAAAAATTTTCATGGAGAGAGTGGTCAGTCAGTGGAATCAGCTGCCCAGGGAGGGGGTGGAGTCACCCTCCCTGACTGTGTTTAAGAGTAGATTAGATGTGGTGTTGAAGGATCTGGTGCAGGGGAGAACTTGTAGAGTAGGGCTGACGGTTGGACTTGATGATCCCAAGGGTCTCTTCCAACCTAAATGATTCTATGATTCTATGATTCTATGACGTTAAAGAAGTCATATGCAGTGAGCCATGCAGAACAGCCTCATTAACAGAAGATACAGGGGAAAACCCGAGTAATAGACCCTGCCATGTCTTGTAAAAGAGGAGACCTGCATGCTGATGTTAGGCTACCCAAGGCATATATCCATGTTTGTCATGTGCCCTTTAGTCTTTTTTTCTAGGATATGCACATGTGTATGGGATAGAAGATAAAAAACCCCAAAACCAATATTTATAATTTAGATGTGATGTTGCCATAACGTATTTGTATCTCTCTGAGGCTGAACTTTTGCATTTTCTGCATAAATACACAGACAGAGTCTGTTTCCTGTGTTAACCAGTCTTGGCTCTGATCAGAGCAGACGGATGCATGCTCTGGATTACACTGAAGGGCACTGACAGTGCTTTGGTGTGATAGGAAAGGAGCAGAGGCCAGTTACAATTCTCAGAGGAGCACCTGATTTTTTACTTTTTAAATGCAAGATCATTTCTGCTGATCAAAATAGACTATTATTTCTTCATATTCAATTCTTTCACAGTGTTTTATTGAGAATTCAGCAGCAGAGACAGTTTAAGGGCATTAATGGAGCAAAGTTTATCAGGAGAAATAATCTTATATCTAGTTACATACTTTGGAGAAGCAGGTACCCTTTTAGGCCCAAGGTATCCTGCTTTCCCCAGGAAAATTCAAAACTTAATACACTTGGACGGGATTTGCTAAGGGTTTAAATTGCATTCTTGAATGAATGAGGTGGTTTGAGAGAAACAGAGGTCAACTCTTGTGGAGCAAATAAGGATGTTTGTGAGGGAAGGAATGTTATAGCTGTCAGTCTCTAAGGGACAGAAAGGGAGAGAAACGCACTTATTGCCTGAGAGGTAGTGAGACATTCTCTCAGTATGGTTATTATGGCCACATAAACAAGGTCTGCAGTGAATTGAATCTCCTGTTCAGTAGACTTGTTAATTTAATTCTTGGTTTCATCTTTTCGACACCCTCCCTGATCAATTTAAAAGCAACTCTTCCTCCCATCCAGCCTTGTGTGTTTGTATTCACCATTATTGTTGATACTTGTTATATGGCCTGACTACAACTAGTATTAAAGTTTGCTTCCCATCATCACCATTCCTGAAGGGAAACACAGTGCCAGCATGTTCTAGCTTCTTCTCCTCTTCCTTCCTGCTAGCTGCTTCTCCTCTTCCTTCCTGCAGGAATCTGTTATCTCCTCCTCCCATCCAGTGGTGTCTCATTTTCTATAAGCCCTTTACACTGAGGACACCATTGTTTAAGTCTTCAGAACTCATCTTGGCTCCTCTGATGTTAAGACTTCTCTATAGCTAACGTGGAGATTTCTGACTCTACTGTAGATTGGATGCATTTTTTACTTTCATATGTTTTTCATCCTGTTATTGGAAGAGTATTATTTCAGTTTTTAAGTCTCTGAAAAGCATCCTGGTAGAGTCAATCATAACACAAGAAAATATTAAAAGTGGAATCCCTTGTCTTGTCCTCCAAAGACCTGGGCCCACTTTTCAGATACAGATTTGCAGTCTCCTCCAGAGATCTTGTCGGTCTTGGCAATCAGTGACCTTGACAGGAATCTACTTGCTGGAGATAACTGAGCTATGTCTGAGTTCCTTTTATTTGCAAAGCTTTCAAGAGTCCATTTAGAAAGTCTTTTTTTTTTTTTAATACTCCAACTACATTCAGGATTTTCCCCTTTCCTGAGAAACAGTTTTCAGGTTTTTAACCTGTTACTCGACTATTGTCCTTCCCCCAACGTGTATGTGACTTTCCCATTTTCTGAGCTGAGGAATTTCAAATGCTAATATTTTTGATGGACAGAATGGCAGTATTTGAGTGAAAATCAATTAAAAGTGAACTAAAAACGTGCTGATTCATCTGAAGCAATAGAAAATTAGAGATAAGCGAAGGATGAATCAAACCAATTAAAAAAAAAAACCTTCACTCCTATTCCTCACATTCAAAGAAAATTCCATGTTCTTCAGAATTTCAGCACCAAGATCCTATACTGCGAAACAGCCATGAATGTCACAAACAAGTGTGGAAATTATTCCTAGCAAGTTTCACGTCAAATAGTAATAGAAGGACTTGAATGTAGCTGTTTGACAATGAAGGATAATAAAGGTTAATGGTTCCTAGACTCCAGCTGTATACTGCAGATTGCCAATCAGAATTCTGCCATTGGTGTACACTACTTTTGCGTTGCTTTAAGGGATATATTCTAAATGTAATGTTCTAGACTGTTGTGGAAAATAGACATGATTAAAAGCTTGACCATTTATGCAATAAGCTCTATGCAGGTTTTCAAGGAGCTTGAAGCAGGAGTATGAAATAATAAAATGCTTAGTGATTTGTGATTTATTCTTTTATGTTTTACCCTTGTGAAGCAATTGCCTATATTGGAAGCATATCTTAAAAAAACCAAAAGCAACCAGGATTGTATGAGGGATCATGTAGAAAGCAGAGAATATGTTGAAAAGAAAATAAATCTTGTGGTTTATGTAAAGATTTCTTTAAAGTGTTGTTAAAGATTTTCAAAGCCTTCTGAGTTTGAGAGATAATGAACATACCCAGAAGCTACTTAGAAGAGCAACTCCAAACATATTCCAACCAATGCTGTAATTCTAAACCCAATTTGAGACAAAGGCTGAAATGAACCCAGACCTGAGATGAAGTGACCATAACATGAAATGTTTTACAGGTTGTCTAAGAAAAGGGTAACAGTAAAAGGCAGAACACAGATTGTTCCCCATGATGAAATCAATTAAAGCAATATATACTTCTACTTTTTTTTCAAGGTAACTGTTTTGTTTCAAATAAAAATTGCAGGAGCTTGACAAATTTGATACAGGAAATGGATAACAAAACAAAAATAGGTAACAGAAAAAGGTGACAAAGATTTCATCTTTTTTGTATTAAGACCTCAAAAGTGGGAAGACAGGGACAGAGGAGTCTGCTAGCAGAGATGTCCATGCTATGGGACTGAGCAAAAAAGCAAGAGCTGTGAGAATCTGTACAATACAGCTGACATCTCCTCTCTGCTGTGCTAAGGATTGTGTCCCTGTTGTATATAGGGTCTGTGTGTAGATGACTGGTATGAAGCTAAAACTGGCTGAAATGCTTATATTTGAAAAAATGATGAAATGTGTCCTTCCTAAAACAGAGGGGAAGTGTTCTCTTAAGACTGTTTCTTGTTATTGTTTCCATGCTTAGGATCTTCTCCACTGCCTAACTTTTATTGCAGTAGTAGTGCTGCTGTCACTGTTATGATCAAGGGATATAAATAAGACAAGAAGAGGTCATATCTTTTATTAGACCAGCTGATATAGTTGGAAAAATAGACTGGGGCTGAGGCACATCAGTTGTTCTTCAGGCCTGAAATAGAGAAAGGCATTCTCATAGGTAGATATCAACTGCTTGCTTCACTTGAAATAAAACATAGGTGTTTGTGTGCAGAAGAGATGTTTGAAGGAAGAGAAACGATGAAGTGGTCCCTTATCACCTACAAGTTGCCTTATGCTCTGGCTCTGGGTGGGGGATGACCAACAGATCACCAAAAAAAGTCAGATACAACCCAGTATTGCTGCCACAAGCTAGATGGATGCAACTAGTTCTAATCACTGTCTTTTAAACTTGGCTCAAGTACAGCCGTAACAGCAATATTGACACAGCCAGGAAGACTTGGAGCAGGGAAGGAAATTAATTTAGTCACACTTACTGTCAAAGCACCGCAGTGGTGGTTTTCATCTTGTCATTACTACAAACACTTTGAACAGCCAGATGAATGACAAAATTGTCAGATGTAGACATAATCTAAGCATACAAAGTAGGGCCGTGGCAGGCATGTCTTTCTAACTGTTTTTGTCAGAAATATTTAGTATATAGCATGTACATAATTATTTTTCCCATATGTTATCCATGCTTATTAGCATGATGCAGATTAAGACATCAGTAAATCTAGGTTATATATAACTGAGAGATTCCGTTGTCATTACACAGATTTTATGTGACTTCATAGTAGTTATTTAAGAAGAAAAGTAATAATTCCAATAGAAAACTAAATAACTACCAAATACCTTTACATCTGAGAAGAATGGAAACCTGAGTCACTAGAGAACCATATTAATTGGTTTTGTGTGAATTCTCTTGAATTTTTTTATCTGGAAGAAATATTTTTCCTAAATAAAGTGATTTCCTGGTTTGCTAATATTTCCATCTTATTCTTACCATTCAAGGTGAGGTGGTTTTTATCTTTGGTAATAATATCTCTGGGTTTTAAGTGAGGCAAAATATCACTGGATAACCCTGAATTTCACAGAAGTGATGAGCTTGGTGTGTCTACTTTATACTATACTAAGTATCAGAGGAGGAAGACTATCATTTTGGTTTTCCTAAGAATATTTCATGAAACATTTCTCCAGTCTGTCCCAGCTTCGCACCACGTGTATCATAGCTTCAGCCACGCATACCAATGACTTATTGAGCTCAAGTTTAGCTGGAAATGGTGAGGAATGAGCAAGATGATCTTCAGCCGACAAAACATGAAGGGAATGCAAAGGCAGTTTCTGACTGCCATTGCAATCTCTCCAAATGCTACACAAAATGTATATTGCTGCAGTCATCTTTACTGCAGCAGATTTAGAAGTTATTTGATGCAAAGGAACTGAGCAGAGTTGCTTGGCAAAGGGTTTTGGAGGAGGATAGGTTTGCAGGTGTACAGTTACTGATAATTAACTTTAATCTTGGTGTAAAATACGTATAACCAGAGTTACTCCATTCATGTCACTAGAGTTATTCCAACTAAATCTCAAAGTAGAAATATGGCTGTGTAAACCTGCATTCTGCTGCAACTAGTATGCTACGATCAGTCGCATGAGGACTAGGTTTTATTATGGTTTAAAATTTTAAATAAAAAGATATTAATACCCAAAGTACAAGACCCTGTTGGTGGGAATATGTAATTAAAAAAAAAGTCAATTGCCATGATATGTAGTTGACACCGAGTCTGGGAGTCTGGCAGTGTACATCTGAACATTCATGTGCTGGATGTGATTTCCTTCCTGGTGGAACAAGGGCTGAATCTGGCTGGGGGGAAAGCCATCTCCGAGTCTTACTTGCTAAGACAGTGCAAGGTGGCCCAGCAATCATCTCTCTCCACACAAGAGCTGCGCACCCGGGACAGGCAGCTGGTGGAAACTACACTGTTTTGTCACTTCAAATGCAATGTGAGCAGGCTGTCTTTGAAAAGCAACAGCCAGCACAAAAGCAAACCAAACCCTGCTCCTTCCACTTTTGAGCCCCACCAATGTAATTGCCCCTGTGCATAAATTCTGGTAAGAGTAGAGATCAGCAAATGCAGGAAAAATTTAATGTACTCAGTTTGTTTCTCTGCTGCCAAGTCTGAAGTTAAAGTATTCAGAAATTTTAGTATCCTGATTTATTCCAGTGTCAACAGAAGGGGTATGTTGCCTGAACTTGTATTTGGTTATCTCCAAAAAAGGGATTCTCCTTTTTCCTTTTCACTATTATTTTTCTTCAGTTACTTAAAGAAAGACTGTAAAAAGCATCTTGTATCCCATAATTCTTAAGGAGTCTCAAATACTAGTCCTGTGGCAGCATTAATCTTAATAGATTTTCTACAGAGGCATTCCACCAAACCCTACAGTTAACCTACATACTTAACATTTCTCTTTTGGGCCATATCAATCTACATTTAGTTTTTCCATTTTTGTGCTATTTACGTTTAACTTAATTTTTAAACTATAAGCCAGAATTAAATCATGTGATTATTGCCTTAAAAAATCTAGATTTTTTTCATTATCAGTCAGGGGCATCTCCAAGAACACGTCTAAACTGCAGAGGGAATTCAGCTATTCATATCACGTTTGCTTCCACAAGGAAATCTTGCCAAGCTGAAGAACTTTGAGTTAAGCCATATGGTTTCGATAAAACATGGTGACTTGAGATTTATTTTCCCCTTGCAAAACAAAACTCAATGCCAAAATACTGCATGTGCAAAATCCAGCATCAGGGAAAAAGTTGAGTTTTGGATCGTTGGTGTCACACTGCTTGGGTTCAGCATTTCTATGGCTCAAGATTATTCTTTGCAAAATGCTGGTATCAAGAAGAGAGAAATCCACTGCTTAAAAGTCCTAAAAGAAAATTACTGTTTTCTAACATGGCTAGTGAATGCAGGTAACCATTTTTGAGAATCTAATCATGAGACACGCTGAAAGGTTCCCAAAAGGTTTAAAACTTTTTGGAATAAACTGTCACTTTTTGAATGCCCCAAATTATGGGTTACTTCTAGTGTGCTTTAACTCAAAGAATTGGACCAGTAAGTGATCCTTCAATGAACTACAAAGGAACCCAGCAAAAGATGTGAAATGCTGCTTTTAGCAGGTATTTGTAATGAGTATGAAAGGGAGCTATTTCTGTGTGTGACACACTTCAAGGCAGGTATTATAATGGGTAGTTTGGGGTCCTACATTGTTCTCTGTATTCTGGTACTGAAATTGGATTTAGAGATTTTTAGAGCTTTTTTTTTTTTTTTCCCCCAGAGCTTTGTGAACTATAAGCCTCTTTGAGATTCCATATATGAAAATTACTGCCCTGAAATGTTCTGGCTGATTTGAATACAGGGTTATACATAAGTTATATATGTCTAGCAAGGGCAATAAAAATATTTTCCTTTGGTGGTTTAGATTTAAGCTCCTTATTCTGAGTTCTTTCTGCAGTAGAATTAGAAACTGAAACCACTCTTTAAAAGACCCAGCATGACTCTAAAACACTGGTAACCGGTTCTTATTTTATGAGGCAAGATTAAAGCTTGCAATCCATCCTTATTTCTTCAGCCTCTTCCAAGGGTTGGCAATTTTTGCTTTGTTTACAGTCATCCTACTTGCACAGCATTTAAAAAGCATATTCCCTTCCTGTTTAGCTAACAAAAAAGTGCTATGTTTTTGTTTTCTTAAATAAAAGAAATAAATATCCGATTAATGCTGAAGTTGATAGTAAAAATCTTGTTTCTGGAAGTAGTACTAGATATAATGTCTGATGTTATTACCCCCTGTAAGGAGTTGAGCCTATGCCTGAGCTTGTCTCTGCTGGGGATGAGAAAAATGGGTCAGAAGAAGCATATACTGATCCAAATCAAACCTTCCTGTGATCTTGCCCTGTAAAATAGATAGTCTAATCTATACACACCAATGTAAATTTGATTTTAAAAGCACCTTTTGCAACCTTAAGGAAAAAATGCAATCAATATGTCTCCTCCAGGGTTACAGCTCCTGTAAACTGAGCTCCCAACAGTGCAGGAAATTTTTCCATGCAATACCTTTTTCTCAGCTCTCAACCTGTGGAATTAATATACAACTCAGAGTGGAAAAGTAAGGGTTTAGTTACCTACTGCTCATAAAGCAGTCAGACACTATAAAGATGAATACTATAGAAAATGTCTCAGAAATTTATTATATAATGAGAATTGTTATAATTCTCAATGCAATCAGTATTTTAACCATTTATAACAGGCTAAGCACAAGGCCACCCTCTGGGCAATGAGGACAAGCCAGAGAGCTGCCTGCCTACTGGTTCCATCCCTCCTCTCGCCTTCGCGGGGACCAAGTCCCGTGGCCACAGAAGGGAAAACAACAGGACAAAGCGGATGCATACAGAGCAAATTAAAGTTGCTTAGGCAATTCCTAATTTTTCAGTGCATTTTTATTCCAGGTGTGTGTAGTGGGGAGATGAACGGATGCTTTGGTGCGTCAGTAGCTTTCTTTCCTATGGTATGGTAATACTGGTATTTTTGTTGCTGAGCCACCGGTCATGTTCAGACACTCTCAATGCGTGAGTGCATCTTTCTGAAGGATCTTTTTTTGACAGGGTGTTTTAAGTTCTATTTTGAAGGTCTAAGTTGATAGGAGCTAAAAACAGCTATAAAATGATTGATGGTAGGGAAACTGCTGAAAATAAAGGTAAAATGGTCTGTGGTCTCTTCCAATGCCTTCCCTTTTCAGTGTTGAAAAGTGTAAATATTAACTATTTATCTGTTTCACAGCAACATAAACCTACTTGGCATAATTTTGCATTTGGTACTTTCAATTTTTAGGCTTCAAAGCATCTTATACTTTGAACCAGAATTTCTGACTTTGCCACACAATACGAGGTACAATGTTTTCAGTACCTACAGACAATGTTTTCTGCTTGTGCTTTTTAGGAACTACAATTCAATTATAGTATAGCTGTTATTTTCTTTGGTTTGATTCTTGCCTCTAAATTTATGTTTAGCTTTTTGCAGCTTAAGTTTTTTCAGATCATTATTTTTTTTAATGCTTACTTTTTATATACATTTTTTTACCTTTGAATTCACGATTCTAATTTCTGATAGTTCATTTTAAACACAGACCATTACCAGTGTATATCATCTTCCACAGCTGGTCAGAATGACACAGTGCTGTGATACACAGTGTGCACAAATCACACAAGGGCATCTTGCCCTGCCTGGCTGTAACTGCTTTGCTTGTTTGGACCTGCATAATGCAAAATGTACAAATACAAAGCTAGTATTTCCATTTGTAGACCGGCCTCAAGTGGAATTGAAGGGCTCAGCTCAATGTAATTCTGCATCCTTCCTTTCCTTAATAGTTCAGAAGTTATTTTTTCCTTCCCTGTCTCAACAATTTGTCACCAAAAAGAAGCTGAACTGCCATCTTGTTAGGAGGCTTCTACACCTAATAATCATTGGTTTCCACCCAGTGTGGTTTTTTTATAACTATTTATAGATCCCATAGAGATCACATATATAGATCGCATTTACAGATCACTCTAGAGAGCACAGGGTACGGGGAGGTGCCTCATTTGATAAGCCCTAGAAGATTCCACTGGATGGTGGAAGAGGAAGTAAACTTCAAAATACAGTTTTCTACTGCTTCATAGAAAGGAGTTGTCTCTCTATAAATTATTCTACTAGCTGCAGATCACTAAAAAAAGCTTTTTTTTTACCCATAAATCAAAGCAGATAATAGCAAAGATGGTGCTATTTGTGTCACCCAAAACTAAGCTGGGACAGTTGACCACCGTTAATGCACTTCTGGAGAAAGAATCCTTTCTCTTTTCATGTCTGGGTGAGCTCAGAAGAGGTGATTCTTCCTTCAGGGACCTGCCTGACACTTGTATTAGTAGAAGCAGACAGAAGCAGATAAAACAGATGGCCTTTTGCCCATCTTTGCTTTTCTAGAGGTTCCAGCTAGCTGAGCAGAAGTGCTCTTTGCACAAGCCATTAGGTGAATGAAAGGTAAGACAGACAGAGCCAGCACTCAGGATTTTGGTTGGAGTGCCTTGAAATAGCGTTTCCACAGAGAAGGCTGATGACTCTTGCTTTTCAGGATTAAGTGGATGGTGGCCCTGTTTTTACCGACCTTGGGCACATTGTTTGGAAGCTCTCACTGGTCCTGCCAACATGTTAAATTGAATATTGCACTGTATGCTGGCATTGCATGGTTTCTGTATGGTTCAAGCACCATGCAATGCCTTAGGTTCAGAATCCAATTTTGTCTAAGCCATAAGAAAATGAAGCTTCATTGACATTGCACTGGTGAATGAATCTATGCGTCCATCTGCCTCTGGGACCTACCAATAGCTTTTTAATTTACTAGTCAGTATCAACTGTAGAGGAAAAGAGATCTCAAGGGTATTAAATTTCTATAAGTTTTGTAAAACTTAGCTCCTGGGTAGAGGAAAGCATACCAGTACTTATGCTGAGGGGAAAAATACTGAATGTTTTCACCACCTACAAACAGGGAACCACATAACTTTATCTCCCACACCCAAATCTAGTTAAAATTATTCTTCACTAAGATTGCTGATTAGAGAGTTCCTAAGCAAAATTAGCATTTCTAAATCAAATCCAATAAATCTTTGACTTCACTGATCATACTGAAAGATTAGGAATGCTGGGCTTGTCCTGTATTTTTGCATGTCTTTCAAGTATATTTGCCTAGCACCAAAGCAACGGCATGGAGCTGTGTCTATCAGTGTCCGTGGTGTGCAGCAGCTTTCAGTGTCAGGTCGAACATGCTCCTTGGTGCAAATCAGAGAGTACTCACATGTCAAAGGAAGGAGACCGCTTTTGCTCTTCCTGGTGATTCAGCTGCACAGGTTGTTTCATCCTTTATGCTTCTCCTAACAATGTGAAGCCTTCACATAACTGAGGATTTCTAATCCCTTATTTGAGATTCAGCCTCAGCCTCAGTATGAAGATAAATGAGCCAAGCTACTAAGAACTAATTGTGATAAAAAAGTAAATACCGTGAAACAAGAAGACATTATCACATAGAATGATTTTATTTTCTTAAAGGATTCGCTTTCTACATAATCCTCACACATGGTATTCTTCATGTTGTATGGCAATAAGAGAAATCAATATTTGTTCAGGTCACTCCAAAAGTAGATCTTACCCTCTCTGTGCAATACTTATCATTTATTCTACTCCATTCAGTTTTACATCTGATCCTGGTACAGGGCCACCAGTCTAGCCTAGCCAAATTAATCTGGCAGAGGATAATCTTGAAGGAATTGCTTGCGCTCCTCAAAAAAAGATAACAAACACAACTTCAAGAAATACTTGTTTCCTACCATTCCTCTACCAGAGAAGAGATATTAGAAATTTTTGCCAGCTGTAGAACAAGTTGCTGCCTCCATGCAGGGAATTAATGTAGGCTGGTGTCCTAAACACTTAGGTGCTAAATCCTCTTCACCACTGTGAGAGCAGCCTTTCCTTACTGTAAAAATGTCCAAACTCAATAACCTGATGATCCAATGCTTTCCACGCTTCCACATCTGCTCTCTGTGTCCTAAACCTGTCCTTGCTACTCCCAGCTCCAAGTTATCCTCAGTTCCACTCTCTGATCCCCATTACTGTTTTGTGAACTGGCCAGTCTGCAGTTTCAGAGAGCCTGGCTAGTACTGGCCTGCCTGGTGGCCTGCCTTTTGCATCCCCTCAGCTGTGGGGCAGTCACACAAAGCAGGCAAAGGGATGAGGTCCTCTTGCCTTCCCTTGCACAAGACTTGCAGGTTTTTAAGCTTGGAGGATCCCACCACCAGACACACAGAAAACAAGCCTCCTTTCCACAATTCAGGGAGGTTACAAACATCGGGGTGTGCTTGTAGGAACCAGTGGAACCAGTGCCCCAAGGAATCAGTGCTTCAAGGAGCTGAGAGGACAGACAGAAGTCACTGTGTTTCCATATTTGCTGATTTAATGCTAGAGCTGGCTGCAGGACTGCAATTTGGATGGGGAACCACATGCATTGCTGTGCTGACATGCAGGGTGGGAGCGGTGGTGAGCATGAAGTGCCTCTCTCCTACTCTTCTCCCTCATCCCATGGGGAAATTTGCATCTGAAAGGGAGTTTGCTGAATTTGCCTGTGTAACCTGAACTTCTTCAATGTTTAGGTCTAGAGGCAGATCTTTTTCTTATATAAGTAGGCTTGGTCTCATTGATTTCATGTGGCTACATCAATTTATTCCAGCCAATGATCTAACCTGCTCTTTTCAGGAGTGATTGTTTAAAATAAAGAGCTTTTAAGTTTTACTGTTGCCTAGATGAAAGAATTATAGTGCAGCAATCTCACAGTCAAAACATTTTTATTCAATTAATTCTGCCAGAGAAAACCTCATTCAGAAAATGGAGATATAGTCCGTACCAAACTTTTATGAAATAGTTATTACAGGAAATCCTCTTGGAGACCCAGGGTAATTTTGATTATAGAACCACAACATTTAATGATACTTATCAAAGAGTGTTGTTTTTTTTCCTCTCTAGGAACTACAGGGGACTTTTTATACTTCCATGTGAAAACCATTGTCTCTCTACTACAAAATTATTTAATTGCAGTTCACACTACAAGCTCTTTTTTTCCTGCTGTTTGTTCTGCTCTGGTGCTTGACAATCTCTTTTATGTTTAGGGAACTCTAGGACAGCTAGATCTGTAGGAAAAACCTGTCCATATAAGTATCTGGATCTAAAGCACTGCTTGTGGTCCTCTGTAGTCTATTGAATAGTTTTAGAGGACTCCAAAAGGTGCCCATGAAAAATAACTTTGGATAATTTACAATTGTGCAACTTCTAATGGGATTTGCACTTCCTGTAACCATCCTTTAGGAATTCAAAATGTTAATATTCCTAAGCCTCTCACAAAAAGTCATCCTAAACATTAGTTTTAGTTCTACAAATATGGTTTTTAATCACTCCTGGTCAGCCAGCCTGGTCCCTTTATTTTTCAATACTTCCCTCATGTTGGGGTCCTCTGCAAATGTTAGCAGTGCCGAGTCAATATGTTCTTCTAAATTGTTTGTTAAGTTAAAAAATGAAGACAAGACACAGTTCATTAAAGAGTTTATAATTACTGCCCACTTGATTTTCTTTTTGTAGTTGTGCTTCAAGATAAATAAATTAGCAAGTATGTAATTTGTTTAATATTTCTACTTTCTTACAGGAACCAAATCTTTTGGAGGAATATCACTGATATTTTGTTGAATTATTTTATTAAGACACAGCAAATATTAGTGTTCCAGAAATGTGCCTAACACGTCTATAAAAGCTGATTTAAATTATTGAGGAAAACATTGAAACAGATCTTATTACACTGGCTGATAAGTATACTGTAACTACAAAGAATTTAATTAGAATTTCAGCATTTGATATTTAGCTAGCAGGATATTAGTAGCTGATAATCTAATTTGACTTTGTATTACCTTTAAAATTCTTTATCCTCAGTCAATACCTCCCATAAAATCAGGTCATTGTTAAACAAGTCACTTGTTTTGTATTCAAAGTGGAGAAGCACACTGAATTCTGCTAAAGTACATGGACATCAATAATATTGAAAGTTACAAAGTGAATCAGCTTTTCCACAAACAAACATATGGTATGTATACATACAAATGGAGAAGGCATATTTATTGGATTAAATGTTGATTGGTCTGCAGGTTTCTGAGTGTAGTTCATGTCGTCTAGGACAGCTATACAAGAGATGCCATAGAAGATCAACGTTTCTCAGTGTTAATCATTCTTTAGCAATGACTTGACCAAGTGTGGTTGAAAGAACTCACTTGGTGAAAGAAGAAAAACTACATAAGCATGCAAAAGTGCAAAGCAGCTCATACCAATACAGCTGTATCTACACAGTGATTCGTCCTGCTGCACAAGTATACAGGTATATTTGTTTCAAATAGATATAGCTGAAAAAGCAGAAAACTATTTTAATTTCCTTATATGCAGAAGCTTCAGTATTGGTATTAACATTCCAGATTCAAAACCTTGCCATAAGAAACCAAATGGTGTTATGGACAAGCTTTTGATGGGAATTTTTATGGGTTGGTTTTAATCACAGGTTGTCTTCTGTCTCGGACTCTAACCTAAAAAGAGCGAAGAAGCATCACTGATTTTAAACTTGTTTTGTAAGAACCATCTGCATTATGGTATGCACTGTGAGCAGTCTCAAAATGATAGTAAATGTGCACGCTACTGGTTGTCTTGCATATATACAGGACTGAAACCATGTTGGCAAAACCTCGCAACATTGAAACTCATCAGGATTGGAAATAAGTTATTTAGATCTCACTGTACATTTTACATACCATCATTTTAATGTATAACTTTATGTTTTCAGCAGTAATATTAAAAGAAAAATTTTTTTTCTAGGAAAAAATATTTTTCACAGCATTTACTTTTTTTCATCAACTTCTGTTCCTTGTGCTTCTCACTATCTTGTTCCATAACTCAAATCTGACCCTGTTCCCTGACTCTTGAGTCACTGCTTAAGAACCTCCAAACAGCCTTGTCTCATCACAAAATCTCTCAGAAATGTTGAGTTTGACTGTGAAAAACAGTTTACTCTGCTTTTTTGGTATTAGTCCTACAGCATGACAATGCCACCCAAAAAATTGTTTCTACTGTTTTCATGTTGAAAACTCACTCAATTTATTTAATAGTAATAATTTTATAATAACCTATTATGCAGCGCTGGAGGTATATACAGCACTTTACTAGCAAAGTACTAATCTACCCTTAATTGTGTCAGACTCCCATGTGTGCATGGTCCTATTGAAATTGATGGGAGTATGAAGGGGAAGAAGATGCCGCTTCACAAGAGAAATATTTGAAGCTGCCTTGACAATGAGAGCATGGCCATCTTAGTCATGGAAATCAGGTCTGTCTCTACAAATAGCTTCTGTAAAAGGAATGGGGCCTCTAAGGTTACTTCACGAGTGTACAATGTAATGTAAAAGTTCACGCAGATTTCAGAGTGGAAAATGTTTCCAGCTTCCAACAACCTACAGCACATGAAGTACCAGCTAGGAAAACTTCATCTTGGTATGTGATCCTTGCTAAAGCTGGACTTGAGCAAGGATAGCAGATTAATTTTCATAGACAACTTTAAAAAGTCTTGGGTGAAAGACAAACATCAACATAAGGAATTATGTAGTATTGTATATGTTACAGTATAAAAGAACAAAAATAATTTACAGATCATTAATAAAGGCCACTGCATGTTGCACTTACAGGCCATTTGTAGTTTTACCTTGTTTGCTCCCCTTTTCATATAGTGATTTATCTCAGGTGAAACAATACCCTTAATTTCATGCTGCACACAACAAAGCTTCTGTCTGTTGGAGGCCTACATATTATTAAAACAACAAAAAACTAATAGCCACAAACAGAATATCTGTTATTGTAGACATTCTCCATTGCCATTATTAGCTAGAAAATGTTGTGAAAAAGTGATTTCAGAGAAAATAAAGATTAAATAGGGTCCAAGAGTAGAAAGTCCAGGTGGACTGCAGACAGAGGCATATTTACTCAGAGGGAAAGGTTATGCTGTCTCCATGCAGGCTGGCCAAGGATCCCTGTATGTGTTCTAGATGCTTGAGCTCCTGATTAACCCAGTGCCAAATGACTCTCTTCTTACAAGGAAATATTGCTATTTAGAGCTGACACTTGAAGAGTTTCCTATAGGTACATAGCTTTTATTTTCTCACAATGTTCCATGTATAAATCAAATGTTATTGTATTGCCTCTTGTTTGTGATGGTAATTCCTACAGTTACACAAGGGATCACATTTTATTCAAGTATTTTCCATTCTTGCAAGTGTAATAAAACAGGTAATAAAACAAGTAAAAGAAATAAATGTAATTTAAGGGAATCTGATATTTTTTCCAACTTGCTTATTCAATGCAATCTAAAGCAAATTACAGAAGGCAAAATACATTAGAGAGGTAAAGGCAGGATGATGATAAGCCCGCAGTGTTTGCCTTTAAATTGGTTGTACCAAACAGGGGATCTGGACTGCCTGCTAGCTTTTTAATTAAGGCAGATTCTAATGTCTCACTGTCTGTCTTTGAGGGGGTAATTTGCAGAAAGAATAGGTAATACTTGTAGGCTTTGTGTTGTCTGTCACCTACCCAGTGCATTTCCCAGGTATTTAACAAACTGAAATTGCAGTCACCTCTACTCAGAGAAGAGGGGAGAGGGGAGTATTTTGCTTGTGGTAGCTGCAGTTTAAACACACATTTGTGAATACTTTTGTAAATGTTCTTGACTCTGGACTGTTCAAGGACCTAAATACAAACTGAAGTTTGGCCTTCAAAATGCTTTAACAACATTTTCAAAGGAAAAAAATCAACTTAACACATATTTCAAAATGCATGTTTATATGCAGTAAGCACTGTTGTTTGCTGACAAGATGCTGATACCACATCGAGATGAGGGTCTGAGCCAATGTGCTCACAAGATGATGCCTCTTGGAGGTGAACCAGGACTTCAGATGGGTGGACAGTGTTTGTTGGGAGTGCACAAGGGACTGACAGCTACTTGCACGTGTCTTCAATTAGTTTTAGGAGCATAAGGAATGATCTAACCCCAGCCAAAACCATCACAGTAACCAAAAGTTATGTTCATCTGCTACCTTTTTACTCATTCACTCACTTTTGTGTGGTCCTTTTGGACTTACTTGCTACCAGCAAGAAACTTACTACTGAGAAGAGATTTGTACTACCTGCAAGTCCAGAGGTTTCACTGTGCACACCTTTCTTCTAGCAGAAGAGAATGTGCTTGGGGTGACACACATCCCTTCTTTTCCCTAACATCAGAGCATACTGATGTGTTTCCTTTCCAGCTCTGCTTTTGGGCTACATGCTACTGTGAGCCAACATCTAAGGAGGCACACACGCTGTGTAGAT
>VZTM01019489.1:18299-48008 GCA_013400555.1 Jacana jacana
ACACACGCTGTGTAGATGCTGTGGTTGCTCTCCTCCTTCATCAGCCCACAGAGCAGATGCAAATGCATATGACACATGGAGTTGAGGGGTCAGGGAGGTCCAGCATCACTGATTCAGAAGTTATTTAGGCAACGGCAGGAAAAAGCTAATCATGTTCCCAAAGGAGCATGAGGGAACAATGAGGACCCCAGACACCACTTAGCTCTTAATCTCCATTCCTGGGTCATTTTGTTTTTCAATAATGGACGGTTGCCAATATTTTTTCACACTCTGGGAAACAGAAAAAGAGAGATCATGTACATACCATACAACAAAACATTAACTTTTTGGCACTTGTCTTCAAAGTGGTTTGACTTCATTCATTTGCTGTAGAGCGTTTGTTTCCTATTGTGTTATTTTAATAGGTCATGTTGGCCAACTATTTGGGATGAGATATTTCATCAGGAAAGGAGACTGTGCCTTAGAATATGACCTTATTTGTAAGGCTTTGCTAGAGGAAGAGGAGAAAATATATACCCTTGCACTTTGTTCATCCTTTTTGAAACTCTGGATACCAGCTTCCTTTTAATCCTGAGTACAGGACATACAAATTTATTTCTCAGTAGATCAGTGAAGGGCTGCCAGGTTTGTTGGCAGCATGAAGGAGGACTGATGGTGTGGGACAAGAAGAATGAAGGAAAGAGAGGCTTTCCTGAGTGCAAACAAAACCTATTTTAAATCAATTATGCGAAGAGTTGGAAAGGTTCAAAGAAACAGCAAACCAAAAGCAAGGAGACATTTACTGTATTGATACAACTTGAAGAGAGTTGTCCTGGTGCTGGTCTGCAGGTAAGTTGCATCTCTTCTGCTCCCCCAACACGTCTCTTCCAAACAACACTAGTTGCACTCTACAATGACTGGAGTCTGACTCACCTTACTGCGGATTTCAGGATGAGCCTGTTCTGCCATTCTCATTCCTCAGCACACAGAAAATCCAGGTACTATACGAATAATTTTTAACGTTAAATGGCAAAAATCAGAGCAGCATGAAGAAAGGGAGTAGTACCGGGTTTGCCATGCACTAGTGAGAGGTCAGGATTAGAATAAAAGTCAAAGCATTTACCACTGGGCAAGAGTATGCTCATGACAATTACAAAACCTCCTAGAAATAAGTTGTTATCTTATTTTTAGTTAGACATCTGTCAAAACATAATGAGATACTGATAAACAGGAACTCTCACGAACAGCAGAAACCGGGCATTTTATCTATGTAAGGCCATTAGATAACTCTCCAGCTTTGCAAATTTGTTCTGTACATACTTATTTAGATGTTGGATATTTTTCCCCTTTTACTAATTCCGTACTACTGCAAATGCATGAAATTATACCTGGATATGATATTGCAAACCATGATTTCAGACCGAACAGCTGATATTGTATTTCCAAAACTGCATGTCAATCAGAATGCTATTTGAGGTATATTAAAAAAAAAAAAAAGAAAGCAAATGGAATTAACTGTAATTGAAGGCAAAGTAAATTAACCGTCATTATGAACAATAGCAAAGAATTAAGATTTCACCACAAAAAGCAAAGGACTATGGTCCTTCCCACTTAGCTCTACACACTTAACTGATACACCTACATCATAAGTCTGATCACTTTAGGTTCCCTCCATAGATCAAGGTACTTTGAAGGGTCAGTTTAGGTGTGAGGTGGGCTGAATCACTCTCTGTGATGTGAATCTTTCACAAGAGACTAAGCTCCTAATTTAGGCCTAATGAAGCTCAGATTTTGTAAAGAAAAGTACTTATGAGAGGGAAAAAAAACCTGCTTTGAGTTCCTAAGTAGATCATGAAAATCATAATGATAACACACATTGTTCTGTCAAAGAAAAATGAGATGTTAATCGAGTTAAGTGATAGACTGAAAAATACATCTTCTTTGAAACAAATGGTAAAAAAATGGAGTTTCAGAGTCTAAGAAGTTGAAAAAAGATTTAGGGGCCTGATGATACTAATAGCAGCATAAAAAGTTAAAAAAGTTATAAGGTATTAAGAAGTATACCTTAGATGAAAATACGGTGGTCCATCTTGAACTGAACGATATTTGCATGAGGGACAAGAATCTTCAAAGGGGAGAAATGCAACTCATTCCCTGCACAGTCTCAGGTGGAAACCAGATGCTTCTGCAAAGCAAGCCAGAGCTCTCAGTCTCGAATTAGAGCTCTGCTTCATTCATTGGTTGAATAAGGGCATAACTGCAGGTTGTGGACTTCTATAGTCTAGCTCAAAGGGGCCAGCAAGAAAGCACATCAGCCTACCCCAGAGCTACAGGCACAGTGTACCACTGGAATTATTAACTTGTATCTTCAATAAATTTTGCTGGTTGCTGTAGGTTACTGCTTGCCAGTTGGCAATTTTATCAGCCAGGGAATAGAAACAGGGCCTGAAGCTTCAATCCTTTTAACATTCTATTCTTTCAGGGCTTGTTTTTATTATCCACTAGATGACCATAAAGCAACTGACAGCACTCAAACAGTCATACTGGCAGTTTCATGGCTTTTTTAGCATCAAAAAGAAAAACATCCTGTTCTCTGCTTCTCCTGCTCCCCGTGTGTGACCAGGCAGGTCCTGGTAATTCTGTTCATGCTGTAGCTCCCAGCCTTGTCCATTTGCTCACTGAATCTGAAAGCTCCTCGCCTTATCCAAGGAAGCATAGTCAATGACCCTATTTCCCACAGACTTTGATGAAAGTTTGATAGGAACATTTCTAACCCAAATCCTGTTTGAGGTAGATCACACTCTCAGCTCACAATGTAAAAGGCAACGAGGCAAACTCTACAGAAAGTACTGCCCTTGCATATAAACTTCTGTCGGCTCCTTGCATGGTTTTCTGTCTGATTTTTCTGCCTTTTTGACTGATTTTCTCTTTTAATTGTACTTTATTGAGTTTCAGGTCAACCTCTGACCCTGTGATTTGCTTTACTGTTTCACTTGACACTTGAGTGATATGCAGCTTCTTGTTACTGCCCTGTTCATTTCCATACTCTATGAGCAATCATTGCATCTTTTTGCAAACACTGAGCAGCTGCTCAGAGGTTCATTTTGCATTTTGGTTCTTTTGAATTTTTTCCCTTTTTTTGACTGCTTTGTGCTATCTGTCCCAGTTCTTTTTGTCACACAGAAAAATCTGGTTTAGCAAATTTTGCTCAGATGTTTGGGAAGGTGAACTGAAAGTAAACGGAAATAAATGGCTGCCACCATTAAAGCTGTTGGTAGCAAAACCTGGGCCTCTGGGTCTTTCTGAAAGAGAGACACGGAATTGTTAGCAAGAAAAACCAGTAGCAGAACCTTAACTCAGTAGGCAGTCCTGCCACACAGAGGATCAGAAATCCTCACTGTAGATGTAAGATCATTCTCTATTCCTTTCTGCACTATTCCCACATGGATTCTTCTCCAAAACTAAAGGCAAATCAAGAAGATATCATTCCTATTCCTTAGGACTTCAGCTTGCTCCATTATTACCCAGATTATGCAAACAATAGATTGCTAATTAAAAATACAAAATTTCCATCTTTGGGTACAACTATCTCCACGTAACCTTACATTACCCTGAATCATTTGTATTGACCAGGAAATTTACAATTGCCTGGAATTGCAGGAAACATTACAAGTTTTTCAAAGTGAGAATGAGAACCAGCTGAAATTCCTGTCTGCAGTAAGAAATACTCAGCCTCTTTACCTGGGGACAACTTCCGATAACAACTACTAATCACTCTCTGATTTAAGCATTTCTCAACGTCCCTTTGAGTTCCATTACAATTTTTTCAAGAATCCAAATTCACACTATGAGAAAAAGTGGATGAAATTAGTACTTTTTTTGGATGTCTGGTGTAAATGAAACCCAGCTCCTTAAGCATGGACTCAAAAAACTCACTGTGTAGAAATACTAAACATAAGGGAACATGAAAGGACAGAGGCTCGTCTGTAACACATAGAGCTTAATTCTGTAAACTCATATTTTCCTAAACTATAACTTCTGTCTTATCTTTCATTGGAACTCAACTTTCAATTTCAATTCCATATTTCATGGTGCTGTCTGGTAGCAGAAATACTGTGCTGTGAGCCAAGGGAAGATGACTATTTATTTGGGTGTCTGTGAAAGCTACCTACAGTTACCTCAACCACTCTTTGCAACTCAGTCCTTGAGGGCAGCTCTCTCACCCTGCAGATGGGCAGACAGACCAAGAAATGCCTCTGTTACTATAGAGATAATGAAATGTCACTGTTCGAGAGTGGGACATGAGGGAATGCTCTGTTTGTCTCCATAGCAACATCCCCATCTTCACCTCCAAGGGTTCTCCCTCGAGGAGCACAGTTGAAGGAGCTCAACTGTAAGTTTTGAATTCTGCCAGGCTATCTGAGATGAGCTAATTAAATGTCTATGTAGAACAATGCAAAGAGAGCTGACAGGTGATGCTGAGGAGGAGGTCTTCATTCACCAAGGAAGCGTGAAAAGGGAGTGAAGATGACTTCTACTGTAGCCTTGATCAGTCACTTTGTATAAAGCAAATTGATTAAGCACTTGAGGGGAGTGGTTGTTGGTAGAAAAATTGATGCTTGTGGCCTTGCCATTTATCTGGTTGCAACATTGCACTGACTCCAAGGCTTCATATGATGGTGGAAGAGCTTTTTATAAGTGTGTGGAGCTATACCTAGTTCCACTCTACCTGCTTAGATGACTTGGGAAGAAAATAGTTATTGGTACATGATTTCATTTTATATTTATGTGAACAAAAGTAAGTATTCAATGAGTTGTTGTTTGGGATGGTGTCTGAGGGTCAAGACTCAAAGAAGCATGAGATGAGATAGCAGCACTTTTCAGCACCATTCATGCATTGGCTTCACCTCACTCACTTTACAAGCAAAAGTTTCCATTATAGGTGGACAAGTAATTTTCACTGGCACTAGTAGAGTTTGAATCAGACTTTGTTATCAACAAATGTTGATAAGAGGGGGAATCCATCAGCAGAGATGCAAGGGTCATTGATGGATTCAGAACCATGGTAGAGCTTGGGAACGGTCAGGTAGAAGTTAGGCCTTCCTACACCAAAAAGGAGGTGGGACTGATAGCCCAGCTGAAGTGCTTTTACACTAATGCATGCAGCATGAACAACAAGCAGGGGGAACCAGAAGCCACTGTGCGGCAGAAAACCTATGATGCAGTCACCATCATGGAAACACGGTGGGATGACTCGAATGACTAAAGTGCTGCAATGGATGACTACAAACTCTTCAAAAGGGACAGGCAAGGAAGGAGAGGGGGAGAGGTGGCCCTGTATGTTAGAGAGGGCTATGAATGTCAAGAACTAATTGACGGTAATAGTAGAGTTGAGTGCCTACGGGTAAGAATCAGAGGGCCAGCAAGCCTGATATATTGGTGTGAGTCTGTTACAGACCACCTAACCAGGATGTAGAGGTAGAGAAAATATTCTATAAGCAGTTGGGAGAGGTCTCAAGATTGCTTGCCCTTGTCCTGGTTGGAGACTTCAACCTACCAGATATCAACTGGGCACACGATCCAGCTGAGAGGGAACAGTCTAGAAGGTTCCTGGAGTGTCAGAGATAACATCCTGACACAGCTGGTGAAGGAGCCAACTAGGGAGGGAGTACTGCTGGATCTGCTGTTTGTGAGTAGAGAAGGAGTTGTGGGGGATATGACAGTTGGAGACCATCTTGGTCACAGTGACCATGAATTTATAGAGTTCTCACTTGCCAGTGAAGCAAGGAAGGGAGCCAGCAGGACTGTCATCATGGACTTCTGGAGAGCAGACTGTGATCTTTTCAAGAGCATTCTTGACACATTCCCTTGGGAGGCTGCCCTGAAATGCAAAGGAGTCCAGGAAGGCTGGACATTTTTGAAGGAGTAAGTCTTAAAAGCATAGAAGCAGGCCATCCCTGTGTGCTATAAAGCAAGCCATTGGGGAAAAAGACTGTCCTGGCTGAACAAAGAGATATGGTCAAAACTCATGGAAAAAAGGAGAGTTTATGGGCTTTGGAAAAAGAGGCAGGCCACTCAAGAAGATTACAAAGGTGTTGTAAACCTATGTAGAAAAAATATTAGAAAGGCTAAAGCCCAACTAGAACTTAAACTTTCCATGGATGTTAAAAACAATAAAAAGAATTTCTATAAATATATTAATAATAAGAGGAGGACTTGGGAGCATCTCCATCCTCTATTACACATGGGAGGTAACAAACTAACAAAGGATGAGGAGAAGGATGAGGTACTTAATGCCTTCTTCGCCTCAGTCTTTTGTAGTAGACTAGGTTGTTTCCTGAGTACCCAGAACTCTGAGCTAGCAGATAGGGGCAGGGAACAGAATGAAGCCCCCATAATTCAAAGGGAGGTGATGAGGGACCTGCTCCAACACCTGGTTATAAACAAGTCTATGGGGCCAGATAGGATCCACCTGAAGGTACTGAGGGAGCTGGTGGAAGTGCTCACTGAGCCACTTGCCATCATTTACCAGCAGTCCTAGCAAACTGGGGAGGTCCCAGCTGACTGGCATCTAGCAAATATGACACCCACCCACAAAAAGGGTGGGAAGGATGACCTGGGGAGCTACAAGTCTGTCAGTCTGACCTCAGTGCCTGAGAAGATCATGGAACAGACCATTCTGAGTGCTATTATGCGATGCATGAAGGACACCCAGGTGATCAGGCCAAGTCAGCGTGGGATTGTGAGGGGGAGGTCCTGCTTGACAAAACTAATCTCTTTCTGTGACAAAGTGACCAGTTTGGTGGATGAGAGAAAGGCTGTGGATGTTGTTAAATCCAGTTGGTGGCTGGTCATAAGTGGTGTCCCCCAAGGTTCAGCATTGAACTTTTTTTATCAGAGTCAGGTTGATGTTTGGACTTGGTGATCTTAAAGGTCCCTTCTAACCTAAACAGTTTTATGATTCTATGAAATGGTTTTAAAACAGAATTCTTGTTAATACATTATTAGTGAGTATCCCAGTGAAAAATTTATGATACAGTGTGGCTCTCCACTATGCTTATTTATTCTGATGAAGCTTGTCAGAAAACCACTTCTTCCAATATTATCATTGCCAGTAACAGATTCGTGTTGACGGTGCTTGTTACATGCAGTTGCAACTTCCTCAGTTTCTAAAATATGTGACCAGAAGCTGACAAGTTATTTTGCATTATTTAAGTAATATGTAAAAGATATATAAGATCTAGGACTTACTAGCCATATTCTCTTACAAAAAGACTTATTCTTTAAATCAACCTGTGTGCAAAAACCAAAGGAAAACATTTAAGTATGGTTTGGAATGGCTGGGTTTTTGGCTTTTCAGAATAATCCCTCAGTAATACTATAGTGGAAATGGTTGGGGATCTTAGAAACATATTTGTTTATGTTAATCAATGATGCAGTCTGATCTGATGAATTTGCTTGCTCTGCAGAGGATGTTCCTTTCCTAGGGAACCTCATGTCTACCAGAAAAAGCTTTAAACGTGCTTGCTCCAACAGGATGGGTCTTTTCAAATGCAGATCTGCAATGACTGATAAGGCTCACCTGTGTTTTTTTTCCTCACTGCAGACTTATTCTCCTAAACCCCAAATGGCTTGCCCTGGTGGTACACTTAACCATCCTTATCCTTATGGTACACTCCTTATCTTATTTAGTCTTCTCCTTTTTCAATACCCATTCTGTGGAGGTTGGCTATGGGGACGTGCCATGAATGAAAAAGCTCTAGAAAATTACATTTCTCTTACACAGGGAACACAGCTACCATGGCATTATATATTCTGATAGTGTTGCAACAGTCTCTGCACTGTACTGCAGTGGTGGTATTAAGTGACCTCATGGGAGCTCCTCTAGTGGATGAGGGCAACCAAGAATAGGCTCCTGAACAGCAAAAGTTATATCAGAAACGGCCACAGACAGTGGGAGAGGGTCACTGCTGTCTGGGAGGCCCCAACATGAAGGTGCAGAATATCTGGTGAGACCAAGAGTCATACATTAGGGGATTTCAGATGTTCCCTAGCACTGATGACCTCCTCTCTCTGCGCTGTTCTCATTGGTGTTGGCTTCCACCATCTGTTATTCAAATTTTTGTCTGTCTTTGCCTCTTTTACTTATTCTCCCTGGAAATATCTTCCTCACCAGCCTTCCCTTCCCTTTCCCTAATTCCCTCCCTAGACCCCTTTGCATTCCTTCTCTCCGTGTCCTCCTCCAAAAAGTCCCAAACAGTTAAATTATTGTATTGCTTGACTCTGCTTGCGATAGCTCTTCTCCCATTTCCCATCTGAACAATTTTAAATTAAAAACCTCTGGGCCAGTGACCGCCTTATATTTGAGTTCATAAAGCACTCTAGGGATCTATTATTGGATAACATTAAACACAAAGATGATAAATTTGACTGTTAATAATGTAAGCAAAGGAACAGGTTTGCTTTATTGCTGGAAGGCAAATCACAGTCAGTTCACCCTTTTGCTGCTGGTGTTGCTGCCACAATTACATTTTTCTCTTCCAAAACACAGAAAGAAAACAAAGACCAAAGTTACATTTTAAGTCTGGACTCCTTTTTATGTCAGGAAAGCTAAATCCTTTAGGGGAAGGTTCTGTCAGGGAACATTGGCCCAGCAAAGAGTAATAATAGAGTAATAGAATAATGATGTTAATGTACTAAGCAGATTTGTAAAGGAATTAAACAGTAAGTGCTGATTTTTGCTCAGATGTGTGTGTCTCTCTTGGTCTTGCAAATTAGAGAGAGCTGTGCTTTAGCATCTGAGGGCAGATTCGGGAAACTCAATTATGCAGAAATCAAACTATTATGCAACTTTTTTTCACCAGTTTCATACTGCATTTCTTGTTACTAAGATGGGGTAACTTGACAATGCAGCAGAGAAATTAGTACTGTTTTAGAGTATTATTGAGCATAATGTTCTGGAAATGTAGAGGTTATAAATCCCTAAATAATACCAAATAGATGTGTTAACTTCTAAATACATTTCTTCTGAACTGAATGGCTAAGAATAAAAGTTTTCTGATCATGGCCTTAATTTGATGGACTTGGAAACCAGGAGAAGCACTTCAGTAGTCCATTGTGTTTCCTATGAATTAGCATAGGTAGAGAATTTGCTAGAAACTTCTAAATATACTGTTAGCTATTTACTGTCACATCATGATATACTGATCATAAAGGACAGGGTTAATAAAAAAGAAATAAGCAAAAGAAAGTAAACTAAAAGCTTGCTTTAAACACAATTTTTTTCTTCAGCATTATTGAAAAAAACAACCAACCCAACAGCTTCCTTATTTGAAAGGAAATAGATGAGATCTTATTTGTCACTCCATGTAACTGCAACTCTTATAACTACATCCCAGCTCCTCAAATAGCATCGCTGGCATGCCAGTTTTGGAAGAATAAGATGAATTCTTCTATGATGTACAGATATTCAGCAAACTGTAGGTCTGACTTTTTAAATTCTGGGTGCTTTGAAGTATGTGCCTTCACTGAATATTATTTTTCCTATTTTTTTCTTCTTTTTCCTCTTTCTGTATTTCATCAGTACATTTTCCAGTATTTTAGTAGTCTATGCAGACAATAATTGTCATTGAAAACAAGTCAGAAGAAAACATTCTATGCCACAAACCAGGGACTTTTTTATAAGCATCTGTTGAATGATAGCACTTCTACTTTGTGTGGTGAGTTGAGAGCTAGATTACTTTTCTTTCAGTTTAAAAAAATAAGAAAAAAAGGTAGTTTTGTTGCTTTCACTGTTGTGAAATATTGTAGGAGGGAAATTAACCTCCCACCACACCTCCATTTCTTACTTTCTTAAATTTTCCAGGCCTGATTCACCCATGTATGACTTCAGTTTTAAGCGCTGTTACAATGGGTATTCACAGGAAGAAGTGCAGCTGGAGTAGTACCATGGAGAATCAGACCTATTATCTTGGCAAGTGACTAATCCTGCACTCCATAGCACAATCTTTAAAGCAACATCACACTTTTTTCAAGAAGTAACTTTCTGCTTTGACAGAAGTGCTATTTACCTGCACCTATATACTGTTTTCTGAGCTAACTACACTGATATTTATTCAAATAAAACAGGTCTCACAACTGGATAAATACCCGAGCTAATAAGTTCGACCCTAGTAGAAGTTGGCTGTTTCGCAGAGAAAACAGGAGTGGAAAGAAGGTCGGGAATCGGCAGCAATCTGTGCGTAGAACCACAAACAGACTGCCCAAAATATTGTGAAGAAGGGCAATTCGCAGTTATTTTCCCAGATGGAATGAGTCAACAGGAACCTTGTGAAATTCAATGGAGAGACATGTGAAGTCCTGCCCCTGGGAAGGAGAACACAAACTGGTGAGGAGCAGCTCTGCCACAGAGAAGAGCCTGGTGAGCAGCAAGCTGAGCATGAGCCAGACCTGTCAGCAAAGATGCCAACAGCGCCTGGCCTGTATGTACAGGATCAGAGCCAGCAGACTGAAAGAAGTGATCATCCCCCTCTACTCAGCTTGTGTTAGGCCACATTGCACGCAGCGTTGGTTCCCCAGAAGAAGACATCCATAAACTGCAGTGAACTCTGCAAAGGATCACTAAGATGTGAATGGGGCTGAAGCATCTGCTCTGTGAGAAGAAGCTGAGAGACCTGGACTTGTTCAGCCCCCAGAGGAGACAGCTTTGTGACACCTAACAGCCTTACTTACAAGGAAAAGAAGCCAGAGGCAGGCTCTTCACAGCACTGCATGGTGGGAAGATGAGAGACGATGAGATTAAAGCAAAACAAGAGTTTGAGACTAGAAATAAGGAAAATTTTTCTGTTGTGGTTTGGGTGCAGTCCTTCCCATGCTGCCTGCATTGGCACCCAGCTTTGTGCAAACTGTATGGTCATGGAGATCAGGGTGCAACTGATATTGCTGCTGGCATCTTTTAGAAGAAGCTGGCTTGGCTCCTCAGGAGGTCCTTGCTCAAGAGAGGGAGAGGAAATCCTGGGTTGTCAGTCTTTATAATTCCCACCGATTCCTACCCATTCCCTGGACAGTCGGCAGAGGAGAACAGTGGTTGTTTGGTTGTTTGATGGGAACTGCTACTACTGCTCCTGATCTTCAGAAATACCTCAAAATAATATTGAAACAGAATCAGAGGTTCTCAGTCTTGATATTGCATCCTTAAGCCTTTGCTGAACAGCCACTCAAGGGAGTGTCAGGAATTGGTGGCTGAGCAGAGAAAGGCTTTAACAAAAGGTCAAACAAAATCATAGTGAGATCTTGAGTATATTTCCAAGTGGTCACTTAAGACAAGGGTTTTCTTGGACAAAGGGATATTAAAGGACATTTAGGAACAGAGAGTCCTTGATGAGGATTTGTTCTATTTAGCTGTGGAGATCGAACAGACAAACGTATAGCTTGACTTGAAATAAACATTAGGGACCATTGAACAACCCAAGTCAAACTGCACTCTTTATGTCTTTTAATATATGAAGTATAAATGCACAATGAAAAGTTAAACATGGCTCAAAATATTACCAGTGTAGATTTTCTCATAGAGTACCATGCTTTTAGAGTTTCACAAACATCAAAATTGAGAAGGACATGTTCAGACTACAAAATTGTGTTCCAAAAGCAGCAATTCTGAAAAGTCATTAAAGTTAACGGTAGGATAACCTCAATATGTTCTTCCAGTGAGATTTTGGGGAACGGAAGCTTAAAAATGTTAGGAGGAACAAGAAAATGAGATTTCCTTGATTTCTCCCAAATAGTTCTTCCAGTCCTAAACCATTAAAATAGTGTTGCAAAATTGCTCAAAGAGAATTTCCAGGCTGAGATAAAGTCTGAAGGATACTGTACTCTGAAACCACTGGAGAGAGGAATCTTCAAAAAAAAAGAAAAAAAAAAAAAAAGAAAAGCTAAAGCAAGTCACAAGAAAAGCAAGTTAAGATATCAGTCTCAGCTCAGAGATGCTGCATAACTGTAATCTAGCAGGATTCAGCATTGTCATCATACATGTGAGGACTGCAGTTTCTAGTTTACAAAGCAAATATTTAAAAAACTTCCTGTAAATCTGATTTCAATCTAGTAGTCAAATATTAAAGTTATAAAATTGCAAAGTGCAGTATTTTTCTCTTCATGCTCAATTCACCAATGAAATACCTGCTAACAGGCATAGTAAACTCACCATTAGTTGAATCTTTTGCTCAAGACTGAATTCCTTTCCAAAATAAAGTTCTAGGCATGGTAAGTATTTGTAAAGCTGTGTTTGCTGTAGAAATTATCAGTGGAGTTCAATGACCTGTTTTCGTAGTGGTTCAGTTGAATGATCATTTTTTACTCCCTGATTTTAAATTTAATAATAATAAATAATTAAAAATATCTAAAAAGCTTTGATTTAAGCTCTACATTTTAAAATAAGGAATCCTTTTTAAAACAGAAAAAAAATCAAATTCTTGTTTTATTCATGCACTTAAATGAATTCAGTTCTCAGAAGTAACTGTAATTGAAGAAATTCTTTGTAACATGCTTGTTTTCCCTTGCTAACATTCCCTCTATTTCCTGACATTTCTGCAGCAGCAGTAGGACCAAGGGGCTGTGTACTCTGCTCAGCAATCCATAATTTCAGGACCACGCTGCCAGCTGGGATTGCAGACAGGATTGGCTCCACACTGCCTAGCATCTGGAGCAACAAATATTATATTATTTACCTTTAATCTAAAATTAGTATTTATAATCTAGGCTTTGAAGTGGGAAGGAAACTACAGGTTCCTGTTTATTTCTAGCAAAAAAACCCAACTGGGATATTTTTTAAAACGAAAGCAACCTATAAAAAATAAAATTAGAAAGTCAAATGAGGCTAATTTCCCCTTCTGTGGAGTTTATCAAATGCTTATAGATGTAATCAGTGGCTGAAACAGAAAGGCTTGTAAAAGCTGATTTGCCATCTGAGTACTTCAAACAAGTACCTCGCCACTTTCCGTGGAGAAGTGGAACAGAACAGAGATTTAACATAACTTTCAAATTTTCATTCAGATAATTCTTCATCCCCTTCCAACCATTAGTGCAGAAATGAGTGTACTTAAAAGGGCCATTTTCTGCAGCATTTGTCCATGAAAAGGATTATTTAGGACTAACAAAAATGGCAGAAGCTGACCTGTAATGTGCTAAAAAACAATGTTAGGTAAGACTTGTGGCTCATTTTCTTTAATGCAATTGTCACTGATTTCAGTTAAATTATTCCCACCTCGCAGTAATAGTCAGAATCTTTGTCTTTATTCCTGGCAGTGGACACATTTTAGCCCTAAGTTTCGAGATAACTCTAATTAAATATCTGCCTCAGCTGATAAACCTTGGACTTCCATCAGAGACAGCAAAAGTGGAGTTTTTCAGCTGAAATCCACTGTGCCTATTGGATTTTGTGCAATGGATTTCACAATGGATGCAAAAGGATGTTTGCTCTAATTACATTACTTATGAAAGGGTTTTAACCTTTTCCTCTAAATGTACTTTAATATAACGTTGGTCAATGCAGAGACAGGGAAGGAAATTTCAGGGAATGTAATTAATTGATCCAACAGTAGCTAGAAAAACAATCATCAACATGGTATAAGAAGAGTGAGGAAAGCCTGCAACAATTTCCTAGTATGTATCACAGTATATTGATTGGTTTCATTAAAGGAAAATTCAGTAATACGCAACTAGAAATATAAAACATTTTCAGTAGTGAGGCTGAGTACTCATTGGGACTATTTGCTGGGTGCACACTGGATTCTCTGTCCCTCACAGCCTTCAATCAGGGCTGGGTACCTCTCCTTAAGAGTCTGGGGCTTGATAAAGATGCTTGTAAGTGATTCTGTGGCCTGTGTGACAAAGGAGATCAGAGTGGATTATTGTGCTGACTCCAGCTATTCCTAAAATATCTCTGGCTCCTCCATATCTAAGTTACCTTCAGCATTATAAAATTAAACATTATATATTTCATGGAGCTATGGCAACATGGAGATTTTTTGCAAAATTATTTAGAGTGAAACAGTATTCTTTGCAAGCTCAGGCAAATGTTGGAGATGGAAGAATATTTTCCATTCACTTTCCTAGGTCTTTTGGGAAAGTTATATACTGATAAAGTGGTAGAACATGAGTGAAAAAGGAAAAGAAAGCTCACAGAATCATAGCAAGTGCTTGTGATTCAAAAGATAAAAGAAAATACAATGAAAACTAGAAAACCCAAAGTGACAGATTGAAATTAGAACTGAAAAAAAATATCTTTTTTTTTCCCCAAATGTCCACTCGTGGCATTAATTAAGGAAGCCCAAGTGAAAACGTTATGTATACTGCACAGCCCCTCCCAGATGCCACATGGACCCTGGGAGCACTAGGATCCATCAGCTACACAGAGCAACAATTTATTTTTCAAAGCAAATACGAATATTTGCTAGGTCTATTGCAGGGAAGGACATGAGAAAGCCTTTGTAAAGCAGGATGAGCTCAAATGGAGGCATGGAGGGTCAGACTAGATCGACTAGATCAGCTGCATCAGACTAGCATCAGACTGCAGTAAAGGAGTGCCCTGGGACATTCCTAACAATCTCTCAGCTGGGCCCTCATTCAGCCCTCTCCCCTGGGGCTACCCCAGCTTCTGTCCCAGGAAAGCCTGTGCTGGCTGGAACAGTGTTGTGATTAAGTCTCCTCTTGGTGCTGGGATCTCTCAGAACATGGGGAGAAGAAACACAATTACCAAAGTTTATTAAACAACAAGCTAGTTAATTCAACAAGAGATGTGCACCCTAAGAACCTTAAAAGATTTGTGTTTTTTAAAGTTGTAAACAAATTTTTAAATTTGTAAACAAAACGGATGGGGGGAGCACGAGCGACAGTATAATTTATCCCCGCAGGTCATATCACCGGCCAGGCTTTCATTCCCTGCGTTCACAGGGAGTCTGCACTTGGTTCTGAAGCCAGAAGCAAAGACTGTTTTTAATTCTGTTTCTTCCAGGTTCTGCTAAGAATTCCTCTGGCACTTACTCTGCTGACACGGAACAGTTCACATAACCGCAGCGTGGCTACTCTTTCCAGGGAAATGCCGATACTGACCTATGCCACTGACTGACATCCTTCTGCTCTCCAGCACCTTTGAGTTTTGTTGCAGTATCACGTTTCAAGTCACTGAGCATCACCATAAATGGGGCACATACTGACAACAAAGAAAGGACAGAAACACCCATTACCCATATGGGAATATTTCTTTATAAAGACCCTTCACATTTGACTTTTCAGTTCTTGGAATTATAATTCCTAATTCTACTGAGAAGTGAAGTCAAGGACCCCAGAGACACACCGTTTTCTTGGACCATTATTATCTCTCTCACGTGCTAATTCTTCAATGTTCTGCAGGTAATAAGTGGCTGGCCTCTCTTTTATTCTTGAGAGAAAACCAACTTATCACCTTTACTTTTACCAACACCTTTGCTTTCGTGCGGTCAGACTGATTAACACTGCTAATTAAATTCAGAGCAGTTGTTCTTAGTCTACATTTAGCTTTGAACTTTCCAACTCATTTTGGATACAAAAAAGAATTTATGCTCAAAAACCTGTGATTTTTTTTCCATCTACACTGGCTGATCTAATGAAGGATATGACTTCTCTCTTGTATTTTAAACCCAGTCTTCAGTAAATTCATTTTATTAAGATTATCCCACAACCAGAGTCCCCAGTTTTCACAGGGGACATTGCATCATCAGACTTTAAACTTGAGACCTGAACACTGCTTTATTAGTAGGCAAGTGATTTATTTATTTTTTTTTGCACTGAAATGAAATCAATTACTACAGTGACAGCTCTTACATGAGACCATGTTTATAGCCACTGTTTATGCCTAGGTAGCTCCTAGGTTTCTGACATACAAATGGATGCCCTCAAAAAGATCTGAAGTTTGCCAACATTGTGTACTGCTGTCAATTCTACTGCAATTAGTACTATTACTAAAACACGACTTTGTGAACCGAAGAAAACTGACACAAGGATGTATGTGTTTGTTTTTCATACAGAATAATTTTTTGGTCTAAAGTGTCTTTGTAGAACACAGATTAGACTTTAGGCTTAGACAATCACATATTTGAAAAAAAATCTGCATATTTTCTCTGAATACGTAATGTCTTACCACTTCAATAGAAAGTAACTGAAGTGACTAGGAACATTTATGTCATAAGGACTGCTTGTGGGAGTAGATACATAACAATGTAGAGACAGTAGATATGCAATAATTTGTCTATATATCTGTGATTTTTTTTTTTTTTTTCATTTGAAAGAAGTGTTCAAAATTCAAGCACAGACCTTCTGTTTTTCTGGTGGCATTTTGCTGTGTACCGACCAACTATCACACTCCATCACTCCCTCTTATTGGTATGGTAGAGAACAGCAACTAAGACAAAGTCAGTCTTAAAACAATCAGTCATTCTTAAAACAACCATGGCACTTCAAAATGAAAGAGCTTTTGTTTTAAAGTGAGACTGCAAATGTAACAAATAAAGTTTATGGGTCTTAGACTTCAGGCAAGGTTTCGGAGAGCTGCTAACATATTAACACAGGAATATAGGGTGGAGTAACAACGTGACATTGAGGGCAAGGAACACAGTTTCATCTTCAATCTTTATACCTAATTGTATGTTGTGAATGAAAAAAAAAATCATATTTTTAAGTAAGCAAGAGTTGCAGGACTTAACGGTTTTTTGAATTAATTGACTGCCACTGAGTGCAAATATTTATGTAGTCTACATATTATAGGGAAGAGGTACCAACTGTGTCCAACAAATTATTACATCTGGCTGATAACCTCCAAACCCCATGTAGATTCATCTGAACTGTACATTTTTCACAGTCTAAAGTTTTACACTAACCTGCATTTTAAGAATAATTTTCTGAAGAAAGTCACTTTCTTTCCAGCTGCTGTTAGACCTGCAAGCTCTTCTGGACTATGGAGCTTACAGACCTCTGCGTTCAGACTATATTTAGCTGTAAGCTGGGGTCGCTTGGGTGTTCTTTGTGGGTTACATGCAACACACAAGCTAATGTTTTGGGGCGCCCGGGATGAAAAGCATGATTCTTAGCAGCTATTACCCACTTGGAGTGCAAAGAAAACCCAAATCTCCCCATATTGTCAGTGTAACCTTATTGTGATTACATAGACTATAATAAACAGTGAAGTCATAATTTGTTCCCTAACACTAATGTACAAAATTCTTTTTAATTTTTAAAATGTCCTTGGAGTAATTTTACTATTTCCTTTGGTGTATGCTATAGATTGTGTCATTAATTATGACACAATATTTGAATATTACCAGGTGCTTCCTATTGGAGAGATCTCTAACAGGCTTTTTCTTGTGCAAGGGTTTAAGACTGACATTAGCTGAGTTCCTGCCATCATGACTTTTTCTAAATCAAGGGTATGTTGAGAGAGGTTCTCCTCCCTCTCTGCTCTGCCCTGGTGAGACCCCATCTGGAGTATTGTGTCCAGTTCTGGGCCCCTGAGTTCAAGAAGGACAGGGAACTGCTTGAGAGAGTCCAGGGCAGGGCTACCAAGATGATTAAGGGAGTGGAGCATCTCCCATATGAGGAAAGACTGAGGGAGCTGGGTGTCTTTAGCCTGAAGAAGAGGAGACTGAGGAGTGACCTCATTAATGTTTATAAATATGTAAAGGACGAGTGTCAGGAGGATGGAGCCAGGCTCTTCTCAGTGATGTCCAATCATAGGACAAGGGGCAATGAGAGCAAGCTGGAACACAGGAGGTTCCACATAATATGAAATACACAAAACTTCTTTACGGTGAGGGTGGAAGAACACTGGAAGGGGCTGCCCAGGGAGGTTGTGGAGTCTCCTTCTCTGGAGACATTAAAAACTGTCCTGGACGCGTTCCTGAGTGATCTGATCTAGGTGTTCCTGCTCTGGCAGGGGGGTTGGACTAGATGATCTTTCAAGGTCCCTTCCAATCCCTGATATTCTGTGATTCTGTAGCAGCTATGAACACAGAAAATTAGCAATCTCAGTTTTATATTTTCTATGAACAACATCTGCCGTATTACAGGGAACGCAACCTCACTCTGCTGCCCTGACACACTGCGTTCCATTGTGTCTCCAGTTCATGGTAAGTTGAGTCAGTGCCAGCCTCAGGATTGTATTATGATGTTTATTAGCAAGGAAACAAATTATTTGCGTTCAACCACTTCTCAGCTCCATCTTACTTCTCCATTTAAACTTCACTCACTGATGACAATGAGATTTAAAGTAAAACACTCATGTTCTTCCACCCTGGAGCATTTGTTTTTAGTCGAAATAATTCATTGAAACACTGATTCTATTTCACAGTTGCTGCCACCAGTCTCTTTTACTTTTTAAATAACAAACATTATTCTTGAGAAATGGCTTACATAGTGGAAAGTCACTCCTATTCTTTTTCATCCAAGCAGTATGAATTACGTATAAATAAATGGAGAATGCATACATTTAAAAATGTTCAGGACTTTCCACAGTAACACTTATTGTCAACAGAAGATGAGATGAGAACCTCTTTCTACCCAGCTGCATCTGTGAGGGACCAGATCTCCCTCCCCCTTTTTTTTTTTCTCTCCTGGCATAGGACCAGCCAAACTTGCAATGTCCCTGAGGAAGACAAAGCAACTGCTGCTCTTACCTGGAAAAAAGTAGGAGTGATGGTGGGGAGACAAGAGCTCTGCTGAGAGGCCTTGCCAACAGCTCGGTAGATTTGTGTAATAAGCACAAGAGTTCTGCATGGCAGAAATGCACATGTAAGAGAAGGCATAATAAGATTAGCTAATGGTGTAATGAGCATAATTAACCCGGTAATGTGTGAACATATAATTTGAAATGTTTGCCAACGAGATAACGACGATGGTTTGGCATTGCGTGTCCTTGAAGGCAGATTATATCTTTTAAGATACTCAGGAAAATAGATGTTTGACAACTCTGTGACAGCTGATATTGCAACAGTGGAGTGATGTAACCACAGTGTTAACAAGCACTCAATATTTTGAAAAAGATCTAATTTGCAATTATCACTTAAAGGAGCACATGTATGTCGGACAGGTTAAGGTTAGCCATGTGCTTTGTGATGTAAGTCCAGGTGCTGTTTCCACAGGATGAGATATCTGCTCTCTGTCACATGTTTTATTCTAGACAAGCCAGAGAGAGAGTGTATTTTGTTATAAAGCTTACTTGATTTTAGTAACAGAACATTAATATGCATCAGGATGTTTCTACTATGAAGACAGACAGCATTTAATTCCATAATTTCCATGTGGCTAGTCAGTAGGATGAGAGCCCAGGTAAAGGATGGTGCTTTGTTTGGACTCCCTTTAACTACCAGTCATGGGCAGTGAATAGTGAGGTTGCCTGGTGGGCAGGATTTTCAGAATGTGCTGAATTAATTTATTATCTCAGATGGGACAATCAAAACATGAGACCATCAAAATCACTTGCTCCCAGTCACTGGAAAGCCTGAATGCTGTGCACATGCGTACAGCTCCATCTGCACAAACTGAAGCTGGTAAATCAATTTCCATGGAAGCCGGTAAGTAGTTACCAAGTTGAAGGGAACCCACATTTCATCTTGATGAATTATGTGCCAACAGGCCAGCGTCTACAAAACAGTGTTAGTACAGATGAAAATCATGGTTGTCCAGAAACAGCAACAAGTTAAAGGAAAGCTTATGCAAATAAACTAGAATGGGCTTAAGTGTATCTGCATGTTTTTCCTGAAGTTATAACACTAAAATATTGAACTTCCAGTTTCCATAGCAATGTGTCAGCGGTGCTTATAGAAAGTAAAAAGACCATCATTTTCTCTTAGTAAAACAAATTCCCAAGGAAACAAGAGCAGATGGAGGAAAACAGAAACATTTTGAAACTACTCTTATTATTTAGGGATGGGAGATCTTCACAAGTTTTAGGGAGCTGGTGTGAATAAGCACCTACACATCTGAAGTCTCATTTGTGTCTTATTCAAACAACCATAGCTCTCAGGTGTTAGCACCAACACAGATTTCCATCTTCCCATTTATTCTTAACAGTATCACAGTGAAGACTAGTTCAGTTTCCAGTGCAGGCTGCTCCTCTGCTACATGTTAAGGGAGACGACTGCTATCCTCTGCTCAAAGCCTAAGAAGCCACTTCTGAAATACATTTTCAGGCTCCCCTATGAGAGGGATTGACAAGTCCATCAGAAGTTTCCTGTGAGGTCTGGGGATCTGGGGCACATGGTGTGTGAGAAGGGACTGAGGAGTCTGGGACTGTCCATCCTGGAGAAGGAAAGGCTGAAGAGGGGGGGCAGGGAATGTGGCTGCTGGCTGTAAGTCCTCAGTGAAGGGCTACAAGGAGGAAGATCTAGGCTTTTCTCAGAGGTGACTGATGGCCATATGCTGCAACAAGGAGATTCTGATGGGTATATAGGGGAAAAAAACAAATCACCTTGAATATGGGTCCAGAGAGGCTGTGTCCTTGGAGGTTTTTGAGACTGAAGGGGTACCAGCCAGCAGTCTAACTTTGAAGTGAGCCCTGCTCTGCAGGATGTTGGACTGGATGAACTGTTTCCAACCTAAACTGCTCTGTAATTCTATGATTTAATTCCTCATACACTTCAACAGATACCTTCTCCTTCCACATCTTTCTGTCACAAGGCTCAGTGGAAAGACCAGCCATGGAAAGCTGACCGAGGAGCTCCCTTAGAGGAGGTGTATGGCATTTTCTTCTTCCCACCTGCCTCCATGCAATTCTTGCAACAGAGCAGGTTCTCCAGGTACTTTCTCATCTCTTTGTTTATAATTATCACTGCTTAAGGAAGACAGATATTGCCAGACAGATGATGTCTGCAGAAGTTAAGGTTCTTAGCAATATTTGATCATGTTGCTGACTCAGTAAAGACTCCAGCTCTGTTAGTTAGTTAGTTAGCTCTGAAGTTCTCACTGAAAAGACTGGGACTGCTTCCTCACCTTTCAACCCCTCCTTCAGATCATAACTTCTAGTCTCCTTAAGGAAGAGCTTTTTTCCTTGTATTGCTGATGCCTAGGTACATGCAGAGGTTGTGCAAATGAGTAACACTTATCAGGATGACTGAGTGCTTTAATGAACTGAAATTATTAATCTCACTGCAGTTGTTGGATTGTATGGCTGCTGCAGACATCGTGGCACTGAGTATAATGCAACCATACACACGGCTTTTGCCTTCAGGTAGAAAATAAGTAATTTTTTGCATTTCAAAGTGCAGGAAGCAGAGTGTTAGCTGTGTTCTGAACACAGGTAAAAGATCATCTTACAAGAGGCGGGAGAGTAAAGAAAACAGGGCTTCACATAGGGCACTTTTTGACTTTCTAATAGCATATTTACAGTACAGCTAGTTTAGTTGATAGGCACTGTAATGACCATAATAATTTTTCTTCTGTGATATATTACAAGTATGCTTATTCAAGACAAGAAATCTGCTGAGTATTTCAGTTCTATTATACATCAGTGGCTTAAATAAAAGGAAAGCTGAAAAGCAAAATTCCATCCATATAATAACCCCATTTTCCTAAGCTAAAATTATGCATTATCCTTGGAAAATTGCAGGTTCAATATAACTGGATCTTTATTGTTAGAAAAGTACATATTCTCATTGGAGAATGACGCAGGAATGACTGAGAGTCCTTCTTTACTCTGAGGCTACTGGGAACAGTCCTTGCTCCAGCTCCGCACTTGAGTATCACTTAACACTGTGCCGCAGTTTGGAATAAAAGGTGCAAAGTGTGTCTATAACCCTGTGACTATTATTTAGAGGTATATGTTTGCTACAAGTGCAGGTGACCTGAAGAAATGTCTCAGTACATAAATATTTGCCCGTATTTGTCAGCAACACCAGCTGCTTCAGAAGGAGTTTCTGCCTCTGCCTGCTTTGCTTGTAAACTCATAAATATCCTGGATCAGGGAATCCAAGAGTCATTATAATATGAATACTGCCAAATTATACTTTTCCATGAGAATCACTTGAAAGTTTGACTTTCAAATGTAGGATAAGATAAAATGTGGTGTTGGTCTAGGTTTGCTTCTCAGTGTAGGAATTCTTCATAACTGCAGTGAAAGAGAAACTACATAGAACCATGTATAAACCTCAGAATATTTTCATACTTGAAACTTGTTCCACGTATATATATATAAGCTGGTCCCCAAGGCTCAAAAGCAAGGAAGATAACACAAAGAAACGCAAAGAAATGCTTTACAAAAGAAGAACCAGTTGTTATACTGAAGGAAGCTAACTGTTTCATGTCTATTTTGTGATGAAGTGCAGTGTTTTGATACGGACAGAGAATCTGCAAAATATTTATAACAAAATGAATGAAGTTAAATATGCTCTCCAGCACAAACTTGCTAAATCTAAACAAGCCAATGTGTGACAATCAAATTAAACTCTCAAGTGCAGAACAACAGAGAAAGTTGCCTTGCTAAAATGAGCTTTCTAAAGTAGGGTAACCTTTCACTTCATAAGTGGTCCCATTGTTTTCAGCAGGATGTCTCCTTGAAGTGAGCATCCACTAGAAATGTGTCAAGAATTTTGCTCTTTCCAAGAGAAATTTGGGAACTATTCAAATTGATAGGGAATAATTTGTGTTTACAAGACGTTGAGAGAATTTAAGATAGGTGAGAGATGAGCAGGATCAACCCTAGAGGAATTGCAGTAGCAGTTCTGTGGATAAATATCAGACTTAACACAAGTAGCAAGGGGCACTGATAAGTGTCTGACAAGTAGTAACAGTATCTTAGCCTAGGTGTGTGATTATAAGAGGACTTGCTTCTCATAAATAGAAAATGAGATGTGGAGGCAAAAGAAATCATGTGCATTACCATTACTGACTCCTGAGAAAAGCTCCAGGACATTTCAATTGTGTTGGGATGATGCCCTTGCGAGAAGCTGGGGAGACTAGAAGGGATGGTGAGGAACTATCCCTATGTACCTTGCCAAGGGTAAGGGCACTGAGATCACAGGTGGCGTTGCCCCTGCTGGGAGCAGAGTTTCTCCCCTTCCAGCCTGGGAAGTGATCCAGCTGCTGTTGCCTCCAGCTGAGCTCTCTGCTGCTGAGGAAAGTCACAGGGAGAAAAGAGAAAAATGAAAGTAAAATAAAGGAAGAAAACCACAAGAGGAGAAAGAATAACAGCGAGAAGCAAGGAGGGCAGTGGAAATGGTTGATATAGAGAGAACAACTGAACCAATGGCAAAATTCTCTTTCCCTTCCTGGCACACAATATGTTGGGATGTGGGATAAGATTTGATAAGATAAGATAAGAATAATATCCACATTTCAAAGGGAATACAAATTCCCTTTGTATCTCAAAATATGCGTTTTGAGATGCCTTATTAACTCTTCTCCTGAAAGGCAAAGCAGTCTCCATCCATGCCCACCAGCCAGGTTTCAGACCAGAATGTTCAATGGCAAAGTGCAGACTTCTCAGGGGAGTTCATTTGTGGGTTTTTTTTCTGTACAAGCTGAAAGAGAGCCAACATCAACTGCCAAGATTTAACACTTACAAAACACAGGTTGGCGTAGAGGCAAGAGTCAGAGCCCAGGGTTAATATGCTCCTTGCTGGCCAGGGGGCAGTCACAGCTACATCCCCGCTGTGCATGGTGTAGCACGCCCCTGAACTTAGCCCTTTGCCATCTTCCTTCATCCTCACTGAAACGAAAATGCCTTAAAAAAAAAAAAAAAAAAAAAAAAAGAAAAAGAAAAAGAAAAAGAAAGAGAAAAAGAAAAAGAAAAAGAAAAAGAAAGAGAAAAAGAAAAAGAAAAAGAAAAAGAAAGAGAAAAAGAAAAAGAAAAAGAAAAAGAAAGAGAAAAAGAAAAAGAAAAAGAAAAAGAAAGAGAAAAAGAAAAAGAAAAAGAAAAAGAAAGAGAAAAAGAAAAAGAAAAAGAAAAAGAAAGAGAAAAAGAAAAAGAAAAAGAAAAAAAGAAAAAGAAAAAGAAAAAAGAAAAAGAAAAAGCTCAACAAGATAGCAGTAAGTTATTTGTTGCAATGATAAATTCCAATCCAGACAATACTTTCATTTTTTCTAATTTCCACCCTCATGCTAAACAGTGACAGTCATCATCAGGGGAAAAAAAAAAGTACACTTGCTGTTGAATCCAAAATGAAGAGTTAGTTACTAATCTCTGCACCTGTGTCTCAGGTGCATCTCATGTGCATGCAGTGCACAAATGTTCAGCTCAGTCATTATGATGTTTATAAAGGATGAACCGTTTTTGAACAATTTCTCTAATGTTGTAGCTTAAAAGGGGCTTTATTCACAGTCAACATAAACTACACGCTGCCTGAAAGATGGAAAATGCCACTCTTCCGGACTGAAGGCGCTGGAGCATGCGCTTTCCTTCAAGCTTGCAACCCAGTAACATCAAAAAGATTTGTCCTATAAAGTGACGCTTTGCTGAAGTGGGGCCTGACCCAGGGTATGTCTCTTGCCCTGCTCATTCATTGGAGTCCGTTTTCATTCCTAACACCGATCATCTTGGAAGACTAACACAAAGAAGCCATATTGAAAGGGTTGCATATATGAAGCCTGGGCCGCAGAGGACTGTGTAGTTCTTGTTGGGGTCACAGCAGCCAGTCACTGCTCATCAGGCTGGTGTGGCAGGAGTCGCAGCATGTGTGTGTGGAGGAAGCAGAGGTAGAAGGATCAGCTCTGCAGGAATATAGTGTAAATCACCTGGCTGTGACACTGATGCATAATAGGTAAATAATAAGCCGAATGTCCTGTTTGTCATGACAGTTGGAAATACAGATTGCAAACTGAATCCAGCACAATGCTTTACTCCTCTGGCTACCAACTGGAAGCACTTAATTGACCACAGAAATGTAAAACAGACATTAGCTTAGGAAGAAGTTATGGCCGCTTGGGATATCTGGAATGAGTGCTTGTCTGAGCTCTTTAGCCACTCATTATTTTGGACACTTTGGACACTTATTCATTCAGCTGATTGCACAAGGAAGAAGGTGTGAAGGTTTCCCTTAGCTGGGTAAAGTGAAAGAAGGCAGAACTATGCTTTTGCCTGACCTGTAGGGATGAAACAGTTCAAATCTGAATTCTTACACTTACCTGCTTACACTTCTTACCTGCTACAGGGTATTCCAAGTCAATACAACAAATATGGGCAAAAACATAGAACTCAAATCAATACAAATACACATAAGCAAAATCTATAAGCATGCACAGGTGAACACACACAGAGGTCTTTGATTCAAGAAATTCTTAATAGTGGGTGACTGTAACAAGCCAACAGTTATTGCTTTTAATTACATAGACACAGACAAACAGAAGAACATCCATGTCCATTAAATTAATGTTTATATCACAAACATATAGGTGGAGAGTTGGATGGAAGAGAGGCTAACATATAATCAATTTTTCCCTTTTCTGAGTTTAGGGTAAATGCTCACAACGCATCAGTGTTCCCCAATGGGCAGTAGCTGGGGCTCAAGAGGGATTCTCTTTCCTTGGCCTGACACCTCAGTCAGCCTGAGTGGCATCCTGACTTAGGGGTAATACTGGTCACAGCCCTCTGCAATCCAGAAGAGGTCGAAGAGTCTTTACTAGAATTGCTACTTACAGAATAGTTGACTTTCATAAGGCACTTTCCCACTCTGGTCCAGCTCCGACAACAGAATATTCAAATACTTTTCACTGGTTATGCAAGCCCAGAACTTGCTACATCTTAGGGTCCTGGTATCACCCCCCCGGCCTCTGTGTACACAATCCATGTATTGTCAGGAGCAGTCAACCATAGTTACAGTCTTCAAACAGTAGGAGCCATGGGGACTGGGCATACTATCGTGTTCTGGTCTGTTGCTCTACACCTTTCTTTCATGTAAGACCTTTATGTTATGTTCATGTCCATTCTATGATTATGTGGCTCAGGCTGGAAGGAAATAATGCCAAGTGGCCTGAAGGGAGAAGGGAGTGAGGAGGCTGCACTGCCACAACAGCCCAAAGGACAGTTCACAAAACCGCTTCTAAGTAGCTGGATATAACTAGTTTAGGTTTTTTATTCATTCACAGCTATGTTTTCCGTTTTATCTTCATCCTGCTAGGGGTAAAGAAAAGGGACCAGAGGAGAGTAAAGTATATTTAAGTATCATAAGAACCAGATTTCAACACCTAAAGCTGCCGGTTCTATCTGCCTCTGTGCCAGCATCCTCCTTCCTTTTCTCTCTTTGTTCCCAGGAATGGTCCAAATGACCTGTGCAATTGCAGGAGGTTTCAGTCCTGGGCAGGGCTGAGAAAGAGTGGACAAGACACAGACACTCATTTCCCAAATCAGAGGGAGAGGCTGGTTCCAGCAAGGAGCAAGATTTGGCGCTTTAACATATGTTTCTGTCACAGGACTCTGCCATGAAACCCGTGCAGGAGAAACTGAAGACACTTCTTATCAAGAGGAGATGACAGGCAGGAATTTGACTTCAAACAGAGTGCTTCATTGTAAAACCTCTCTTTCAAAAATGTTCTCTGTGTTCCCCTTTGCTAGACTGTGCTGTAAGTCTTGATAGCATGAACTGCAAACTAGCTGCTGCGTACCCGAGCAGGACAAGTCGCGGTGCCCTGCACAGGGGACTCCTCAACATTGAAATTTCCCTTGAATGAGCGGAGAACATGGGCATGGCACGCTGCTTAAAAAGGTGTTTGTTGTAGTTTGGCTCTGTTTGTCTTTAAGAGCCTTCTAATTTATTTGTTGTTTATTTATCTCACAACCTTGCTCTTCTCGAAGAAGAGATATGGAAATACTTTTCCCATTTACTAGCCACGTCTAATCATTTTGAAAACTGCTCTGTACATTGTATCTGCTGCAGTGAATTACTTTTCTCAATTATTAATTTCTGCCATCAATCACACTTTATCGTCTCCACAGCTGAAGGAATATCTTGTCACTTCTTGTATGGAATAGTACACCAATTAAATTTGATTTATACTGTTCTATATTACATTCAGTTAAAATTAATACACAAGGTATAATTTTCACTTCTCAAAGCCTTAGGAATAAAATCAGATACATTTTCATCAGTAAATGATAGGTTAAGCAGAACCTCCACAACATTTGGCATAAAGAAAGCAAACACCATGATTCCTCTCATTGGTTTGTGACAGCCAAGATACTGAAGCTCAAAGATACTGTTGGTAATTCTCATGATAATTTAAAATTACTGTGCATTATACTCTCACTTTATCACTCATCACAATGACTGTGCTGGAATAAAACACAACTTTATTTTGACTGGAAAACACAAGCATTTAATTTTTTTTTTGCCATTTGACTTAGTTTTTTTTATTGCATTCCTTATTTCCTTTCTCTCCTTCTCTGCTCCTACAACTGAATCTTCATTTTCATATTTGTATTTTTCCTTCTTCCTGAGGTTTCCAACTGAGGGAACATTTAACCTTTTTCATCTATATCTGGACACAAAGAGGAATTGCCATTAATATCAGTCTCATGTATAGTCTACTATACATGAACTCTGTCAGCTTTTTCAGGTACTCAGCCCTTGGATCTGAGGATAGAAAGCAAAATACAGAAGAAAGGCAACACAAATAGCTCAATGACAGAAACTGCTATATGATAATAAAGGAAAACTTGTGAAAATGAACGGCTGAAATAGAATATTTTGAGAGAAGAAGCAACTGCAATGAGAACTGTACAGCTGAGATCAGGCTCTTGGCATATCCATAATTCTCTTTTTGTCAAGTTATTGCTGCCTGGTGCAAAACAGAAGCAGAACGTGGGCGCTATCATCCTCATGGATTTCCATATATACTGGCCACTGCCTAAAAGCATTTTTGCTTTGAAACAGGGGTGCAGCTGATCATTTTAGCCCAAGGCAAAAAAATCTCTTGAGGTTTCTTCCTTTCAATTAAAAGGAAAGTGAAAAAGCAAGAAAAGTGAAGAAAATCAAGAAAGTGAAGTTTATATCCTTCTCACACAGTAGAGAAAACATCCTTTCTTGGGACTGTATCTTGAAAAGAAAAAAAGTTATGATCTCTTGGAAGAGTTTCATCCTGTTGATGTGTCATGCATAACTCCACTGGCACCTTGAATTCCATGGACCCATGTCAGGAAACACCAGGGACTTTTGGTCCCCTTGACACTTTCCCTGAACCCTTTTAGATGTGGTTATTGCTGAATTTTCCCCGAAGAGCAAAGCCACAACATCACTGCAGTGTCTAGACATGCATCCTCATGTATAAAGCAGTTTAAGATCCATGGAATAAATGTGTTCTCCAGAGGTGGCTTTTAATTATTGTAGGATTAAGGAGTGGGAAAAGAAACATCTTTACATGGCAAAATGGCTTGCAGTAAAATCCTTCATCTTCCAAAATCCTGAACAGGGAAAAATAGTGAAGGCTATGAAGTAGCTTGTAGAAAATTCAGTCAGTTAATAAGCTACTAGAGGAATAAAGTAAATAGCATTATTACATGAGCGTTAACTGATATTTTGTAGAGGTCTGCAAAATGAAACCATGATGCTCAGGATGAAGGCTTTCATGGAGGAAACATACAGAATCAATATGTGGAGTGGAAGAAGGTATGACATGGTTAAAAGCTACTGTGGAAAGAAGATAACACTGTGACCCATTTAAAACCAAATCACCCAGTGAAAAGATGTGACAAAAATGTATGAACAAATAGCAATAGGGGATTTTAAACAAAACAGTGCCACATTTAGGTTAAACAACATATGGTATGCATCAGGCTTATTGAAGCAGGAGTAAAATAGGGTGATCGATCATATAGAACTAAAATTAATTGCAACAATGGAAAACTACAAGGGAAATTAAATTGTGCATTGAAAGGCTTAAATATGCCTGTCATTAATTATCTAAAATACATTTCAGACAGAGTTAATATTTTTGTTACTTCCATCTAACAGATGGTATGGGATAAAAATAATGTAGTCACCTTACTAACACAAAACCCAGTCAGATGTGGCAATAACCACTTTTTAAAATTTTAATCTTCCGAAAGAAAAATGTGAGCTTTAAGTTTTACGACCCTTGCTATTCTTTAGGGAAATCCAAAGCAAGTTTTGTACTCATACATAACCTCCAAAACCCAGTATTACCATGTTTCCATGTTATAGGAGAGCAAATAATCAGGTCTGTAGGAAGGGGTCTCCGTACCTGAATTGTAAAATATGAGGAACATCTGGGAACATGTATGAGCTCTTGGAGGAATACCAAAATTTGTTGCGTGGCTAATGCTAATCCCACAAGCAGGCTATACAAACAGTAGATGTTACAAGCTTTCAGCTCTTGGAAAGTGCGTTTGGTGAGGTACCAGACCTCAGTATGGTATCACAGCCTGTCCCATTGTTTCCTATTCCCAGATTTGATTTAATTTGAAATATTACATGCCCTTTTCAAATTCAGGATTTAACTATTACTTCATTCCAGAGCACTGCATATTATCTGTCAATAGATTTTGCTAACTAGAAGTGAACATGTTATNTACTATTGTGAGTGCTACCATTTAAAGTCTGTGTATATGCTTATATAGAGGAATATGTATTTTGTAGCCCTCTCTTATTAAATAATTTTGTAATGAAGTTTTTTGCTTTTCACTCCAGCTACAGTGTTAAGACAACTGTTGAAGATTAGCAGCAGTTCAATTTGAATATATAACTAATTGTAAAAAATCTG
>VZTM01019491.1:0-11885 GCA_013400555.1 Jacana jacana
AATTGTGAGATCAGAAGATCCTTCCCTTCCTGTACGGCACAAACCAGGTAGAAATACAAGAGAGCAGACCTTGGCAGTAGGAAAGGTGTTTAGACAAAGCTGTTGGTAAAGAAAACGAGGAGCCCCAGTGCATATAATCCCGCACTGGGTTTGACAGTGACCACCATCTGCTGCTTCAGAACACAGGTAAGGGAACCCCACAGCACACGTATGAAATTACCTGGCCCTGGGTTATCTTTAAATCCTCTTTTTAGTTACAGCCTGCCCTGACTCTGAAGCAAAACTTCAGGTTCTTCATTTTATTTTTAAATATTTGCCCTACAACTCCATATTCATTAGTATCTAAACCTTTTTTAGCTCTGGCCACAGTAATAATTTGCAACGATCAGTCACAATTATGGAACACGGGAAAGGTATTTAAATGTGAATTAATGTTACATTTTATTCATTTCACCATTTTCCCAGCTCATTCTTTGTGCTATCTGGTGTTTGGTTAATTTTTAAACTCCAGCTCCACGCTATTAAAGGTGCTTTCCTCTGACCTATCACAGCACTACCTACAATATTGCATTGAGCACACAGCTAATTTTAAATATTTTGAGGTGTATTCATCATAAACACTTTCCCTTTTAATGCAGTTATAATTATTTCACTTGCAGTTTTGTTGTCCATCACAATACTGTTTTACCCACAGCAGTTTCCCCTTCAGCCACACTAGCCATCTTTCACCTTGATCTTTTTTAAAAGGACTCATTTCCTCCTCATTTTCTTGGCCACTTGGATCAATTGCTCATGCCATAAAGAAAAATGGAGGAATTCTACTTTACTCACACCACAGTGATGGAAAATAAAACCCCAACATCTTTTTCTAACCACCTTCCTGTTGGTTAATCAGTTTAAGGTTTAGGATAATGCTTTCCCTCTCAACTGATGGCTGCTTTGGATGCTGACTCATGTTCAGTGGTTGACTTGGCTGGAAGGGTTGGGCGATACACTCCCTGACGTTCCTCTAACCCTCTGCCAAGGAGGGTTATCAGGGATGAACATGAAGCAAATCCACTCCTTATCTAGTCCTCACTTAAAATCAACAGCAAGAACACAGGCCATGGCAACATCAGCTCACATTAACATGTTGGGCCGTAGGACTGCAATGGCTAAAAACATCCTCCGTGGCTCAGTCGATTCCTCCTGCCACCAAGAATAATGTCAAGGAGAGGGCTGGGCACGAGAGTTACTATTTTGGTCCCAGCAGGTAAGGCTGCTGTGGAACACAAGTCAACCTGTTTAATCAGCCACCTCCTTCGAAGACTTTGCATCGATAGGTAAGCATCTGCCAAGCACGATCCATCTACCCCTGCTTCAGAAGAACTACCCACGCTTTCAAAAGAAAACAGCAGAAGATTTTAAACTAATACAACTGTCTGAATTATGAAATTATAAGTTTACTTTATTATGAAATATAAAGTAAATACTTGGGGGGGGGGGAGGGGTTGAAAAAACTCTTTGCTTTTGATCCCCTAAATCTTTTTTAGACTCTTTAAAACCGTGCTGATCACCGAGTCTTCCCCTTCTGTACTCTTAACACCAGTTGGTCTGGTTTTACCAGCTGTATTTCTAACTTTTTCAGAAAGCTGAAGGAGTATTGAAGTACTCACCCAGGCTTAGGCCTGGCAGCTCAGGATGATTTCACATCAGTAGCGTGTTCCAGGACATCCTTTCCTAACACGTCAAGTTTTATCATATTTCATCTTTATTGCCAGAAAGGCAGCGTAACTAGAATAAAGGTATCACAAATCAGCCTAATAACGACACCCTGCACACAAGGAAGTTATCTGAGTTCTCAGCAACGTGCTGCTTCGATTCCTCTGTTGTAGCTGATGATTTTAGACATCCATGTTTGCCAGATTTCTTTCTTTTTACGTAAGACACTTCCCCGTCCACACGCCCTCCAAATCCACCTTGAACTTTCTAGCTTCCTTCTTTCTCCTGCCAGCTATGAGGATGTTCTCCCCCTGGACTTCACCAGGGCTAAGACTTCCACCTTTCAAACAATTTCTACTTGGCACAAAAGCCTGGGTTATTTAGCCCTTATGCCATCTTCACCATCCTACTCCTATTTGTCAGACAAACACACATTCAGAGACCTCCACTGGCTTTGCAAGCTGCTTCTAGGACACAGCGGTTTTATACCTTGACTTGTGACTAGTCCTTCTGGTGTCCCATCTTATAAAGGGTAGGTCTTCCAAAAGCTCCTGCTTTATCATAACACTTTTTCTTACCTGCTGCTAACCTTTTTTTTAGCCTTCATACAGGTTGCTAATGTGTTACTCAGGAGGTCTGCTCTCTCTGCAGCACAATTTGTCTAAACTTAAACGTGCATTTCAAGGGCAAGCTTTGCCACTCACTTGAAGTATCTTTTTGCAAAGTGGAGCATTTTCATGGCCATTTTAGGCCCAGATTCAGATAGTTCCCTCTAAGCTCCCACCTCCAGGCAACACCTTGGGGGGGGGGGAGGGGTTGGGGGTTTTATTTTGTTGTTGCATCCCACCACGCAGCCCCTCCACCTCGGGTGCTTTCTTGCAACGTGCTGTTGATAACTGCAAGAACACCACAAGCTCTGGGATCAAACTAAAATTTCCACACTTCTCTCACCCGCTAATTAATAGGGCTTTTGTGAACCATTGCAGTTTGTTCTCGGGAGGAAACCATTATAATCCTGCTAGTCATTAATACTAAAAGGCAATGAACGTGCCCTGGCACTTGTGCTACCAGATAGCTGTAGATGAGCTGGAAAACAGCCAGGGCAGCACCAGAGGGACACCGAGAGGAGCAGCAAAATCAAGTGATTACTCACACACAAACTTTTAACACCCGGTTTCATTCAGCATATCCCTTTGCCAACCAGAGCTGACCATTAGGACAGAAAACCAGAAGAGCCTGAAAGACCCAAAAAAGCCGCGGAGCTTCAGGCTGAAGCCGACCATTTCCTTAGAAAGGGGGAATTGTGAAGCTGGCACTGGTTGAGGAACAAGCTGCTTGTTACCCATTCTTCAAATAGCAATCAAGCCTGCAAGTTCAAGGGTAAGCACCGCTTTTCTCCAAGGTACTACAAGATCTAAATGATCATAATGGAAAGAAATGTAATACTAAAGCACAGCTGCTGAGAGACAGGAATCTTTAGAAAAAGGCCTTCCCTCCCTTTGAGAGATTGTTTGCTTTCCCCAGACCGTTACAGACATCAACAAGGTCACAATTTCTACCCTAGTTCTGAGAAATTCGCCGCCGCTTCAGCTTGAAGAGCTTTGTTTGGCTCTTAGGGAAGAGAAATAACTGTGTCAGGCTGATGGCAAACTGCATATATGAGAGACTGACAAATGCTAGAGGTTACAAAGAAGTACCTGTTAATGCTAAAATGTTTGTGGAGCTTTGCAGAACAAGTGAAGTAAAGGAGGGTTCACTGAGGTGGGGAGAAGGGGGAGAACGGGTAACGAAACAGGGTGGAAAGATCATCCTAGTGTTGTGAACAGGCACAGACCTTGCTATTCCACAGCTGGAGCGAAATCTTACTGCAAGGCTGGAGGAAACAAAAAAGCATAACCACCTTTGTACGAGTTTTATTATTTCTCAGTGTTTTTAGCATTTGGAAGCCGCAAGATGATCATGTTGAACCCCACAGCCAAAGCCATTGATGCATTATTCTGCCCCAGCACCGATGGCCAAGCAAGGAACGCTAAAGGGAGTCTGCAGGGCAAGAGGAGTGAGTTCTGCACCTGCATCTCTGCAGGGCACCATGCTGTCCCACTGCAGACCATCTGCACCAGGAGACACTCCTGGACCACAGCTTCAGTTCTCCTGCCCCCCTTACACCTGCATTTCCTCCCAGACTAGCGTAACAGAGGTTGTCCATTGCAGGTACCTGAGGCCACTTCTCCCAGCTATAGCAGACACACATGAATGAGAGAATGAATCATAGAATGGTTTGGGTTGGAAGGGACCTTAAAGATCATTGAGTTCCAACTCCCTGCCATGGGCAGAGACACCTCCTATTAGACCATGTTGCTCAAAGCCCCACCCAGCCTGGTCTTGGAATATCTTCAAATATCTTGGAATATTTCCACCAACTCCAACTGCCACAAATCTGGAGAAATGCTGCTGTACCACTAAGTGCTGTATGGCACAAAGATCTTGATGTTACAGTGGATACTTTCAAGGACAACTGGCTTTGAGGCAGCAGCGAGCCACAACATTCTTCAGCGGGATATTTATTCAACCTCCCATCATAGAACGGTTAGAGTTGAAAGGGACCTTAAAGATCATTGAGTTCCAACTCCCTGCCATGGGCAGGGACACCTCCCACTAGACAGGGTTGCTCAAAGCCCCATCCAGCCTGGCCTTGAACACTCTCAGGGATGGGACTTCCATAACTTCTCTGGGCAACGTGCCCAAAGAATCATCTGCCCTTTCTTCCCAGTTCAGTCCTTCTGTAGCTCATGTCCTCTCCTTCACCACAGACAAAGCAACCCTTTCTGCCATTCCCTTCTGCTGCCAGCAGGATTTTATTATCAAGTCAGTAAATAAATTCACTTTCACTAAATATACGAGGCTTCTGCCCAATGGACACAGTCTATCAGCTACTTAAGAGCAAAGAAACACCACAAACAGTTATTCTGTTTTAATTTTTCTATCAACAATACTGTAAGTTTTCCAGAATTTCCCATGAGCTTCTCAGTTTAGTACAGGCCATAAACAAGGTGATTTAAAAGTCGGCTTTGGGATGGGCTCAGAAGTGTCTACCAGGCTGTGGGCACTAGTACTTGGATGAACTTATCTGCTAACTGTTCTTACACTAGACCATATTAACTTGGAAGTAACCCCACATGAGAAAAAAGCTGCATTCACAGAAGGCATAAAACCCCCAGGAAGTTCCTGAGGGACAAACAGGGATGCAGGGAGAGCATTCTGGAAACCCTTACAGTTTCTTCAGGCCTCTGAAGTTGGCCAAGGACAAGGTATGATGCTGATGGGTTTGCTGAACACAACATAACTTCCAGCTTGCGCGCAATGATGGTGTCACAAACAGCTCAGTTTGATGTTTATCAAAGTCCTCTGATGTACCACAAATACAGCTTCTTCCAAGAAACACCATCTTGCACTGGCCAGAAAAACTTCCACCAGCGTTCCCGGATCTCACCCGCTTGTCCTGAAATAGGCCTTAAGACTGTGACTTGGAGGCAGTGTCAGAAGTTTCTCCTCCAGTTCTGCACCACCCAAAGTGTGCTGAAATTCAAGAATGCCACCAAGCAGAAGTCCACCGCCCTTCCTTGATGGAGGCATGTGGTCCAGCAGAACCTGCACATCCCCTAGAAGGCTGAGCTTTGGCAGAGGACCTCTGGTGTCCTGCCACCGCTCATCTGTGTCTGGGGAGCAGCATCTCAAGTGCCTTTTTTCCATTCCATACGGCGTTCTGTCATCTCTTTCAGATGGGCAATGGCACTGGAAAGAGACTGAACTACTTGTCTCCCCAGAAATACAGTGTTCTCTTGTCTTCTACAAAACGATGTGGAGTTAGAACTGGCATTGCCAGCCTAAATACCAGAGTGTCCCAGTGAGCTGACACGGCAGCTGAATGCACAGAAAGATACAAAATCTCATCACAGAAAAACTAACAAAATGGAACTAAATAGATGCATCCATGCTCTTTTATGAGATAATTAATTCCACAGTAAACTTCACTTCTTAAATGAATAACTGAAAAGCACATGTGGATAAGTCATGCTGACCTTAACATCATATTAATCAAAAATGACTGAAGTGTAGAGAAGAGGAGTTTATTCTGCATTAGAGACTTATCTGCCATGAAGTTGGCATAGGAACAATCACCCTTGTTACCTACTTTCTCAGAGTTTAACCCTGTCATGCTGTTTGAGACTTCCATCTCCAAGCCACTGAAGCCTACCTTCAACATAGCAGTTACTCCGATAGCCAGAAACACTGGAGGTGTAGAACTTCCATCCTACTCGAAAATTAAACAAGTGCAGAAGTAATGCACCATGTTCTGGACTTTACCAGATACACTTTTACTCTCCAATAGTTTGTTGCTCAGTTAAAAAGACTGTGTTTTGCATTTGACTAACAAATCATGGACTAATGGCACCCACATAAATGGTTTGGTTTGGTCCTTAGGAGCAGCAGGAAAGCAATGATCTACTTATACCCCACAAACATGCAAGTAAGCTCAGCCTACATGCAGGTGACAACTACTCCACTGATTCAGACCAGCAGTTAAATTTCTTACTCATACAGGAAAGGGTGTGAAAAGACATGAACAGTCAGACCTGCAGAGCAGATGCAAAGTGTTACCTCTGATGAGCTGATACAGCTTTATGGCAGACACAAGCCTGTAATATCAATATATCCATGCACTCTGTGTAAGGCAGAAGATCCAGCAGTCTATGGTGTGTGAATAAACTCCACCCCTCCAGCATTAAAGCACAACCAACATTAGATGTCAGAACTTGTTCCTTTACATAAAAGGACACCCCATGGATTAATCATTCTGCATTGCAACCAGTTAATAAATCTCAAGTGCTGCATCAATTACTAAATTTTAAGTAAAATAGTGTTTGACATTACTTCCATATCGCATTTATCACCCACTTTTAACACTAACTAATCTACTGATGATATTACATGTGGCTGCAACAACGTGTCATGACCTCAGTCACATCAAACACCGTAGCTTCTGATCAACACTACATAAACTTGCTTGATATTAAATATTAAATACAAGAAAACTCAATCACAATCTGCTTCACTACCCTCTTCGTTAGAAACATACCCAATCTTGAGCTTGAAAGTCTGTCAAATTCCTTGTCATTAGGCAGGGTTGGCTTTTGCTTGCTGTATTAAACAGCTACAAAGCTTCAGGTGTGTTTCTCCCATCCAGATATTCAAAAGTAGTTTAAGTCAACATTAATTGTTGATTTATTCAGAGAATGGTAAGAATCATTAACGCTGTAAAGCTTTCCAGAGGTATTGGAATGACAATTTAAAAACCTCGGCATAATCCACTGAAATAAATGATTTCAGCATCCAAATTTCATTTGAAAAGAGAGAAGTTGTTAAGTGTCTAGAAGATCTAGAAAAAAATACAACGGCTGGTAAAACATAACTTACTGCTTTGAAGCATGGCAGCTCCAAAGACCATGTATTTTTTCAGCTCTACGATGCAGTATCAGGTATTCTCTACTGGAAAAAAAATTCAAGGAACTATGAATGGCTTGCACGGATTTTCCACAAGCTCCCTGCCATTAACCTCAGCTCTCATTCTAAAGGCAGAAAAGGGGAAGGGAAAAAAAAAAAGATTTACAAAAATGGACCTTCTACCAGAGATCTGCCTCTCATCACGTCTTTCTTTGCACCACTTAGACCCCAGGCAACACCTAAAGAGTGTTTTTATTATCAAGCTCCAAACAAACCTATTCAAGTTGTAATAAAGCAAGAAACTTTTGGCCTGACCAGTCTGTGATGGTGATTGTCAAGAGTCAAAGGAGATGAAGCTTGAGCTACGGTGACGACACAGAAGAGTGGAAATCCACCCACCAAAACACACTTGCCGCTCTCAAGACCACCTTTAGCATGGGCAAGATTTTGAGTTAAGTTCACCATTTTGCAGAAGGAACATGCAAAGCACGAGTACTTGGTACCATTTCAACCAAGAGCAAAACCAACCCCACACTGCTAAGAAAAACCTGCAAAAACTGATGGACTGACACAGCCCAACGCACTTTGGAAGATGCCATTCACCTCCACGTGAGGTTCTCCCATTCACACACCAGGGAACCTGGCAAACCAGCAAGGGTTTTGTGTAGTCATGTGTCAAATTAGATCTCTGTTGTGCAAGCTAACGTTCTACTAATATTTTCATTCACAAGAGACCCAGTGCTTAATTAACATTTACACCGATGCTCGAGCATTCACTGACACAAAGGATGTGGTGATTTGATACCATGGTTCCTTTAACACAGCCCTAAATACAGATGGAGCTCTTGCTCCCCTCCATCACGTACATTTACTGTTCCCATTTGCAACTGGTCTTCTGCTGCAAAGAGAATTATTAGTTAAAAAAAACAAAAAAAAAGCATATAGATGTCAGAACAAGGAGAACAAGCTTTGGTTTCCTGTGATCATTTGTTCCAGTTTGCATAGCTCTGCCTTTGGAAGCAAACGAGACAGGGTGCTACAGCACACTGTAAGGTGACCTGCACAGACCATTCCACTGACCATTTCAGTCAGTGGAATGGGCTGCCCAGGGAGGTGGTGGAGTCACCCTCCCTGACTGTGTTTAAGAGCAGATTAGATGTGGTGTTGAGGGATCTGGTGTAGGGGAGAACTTGTAGAGTAGGGCTGATGGTTGGACTTGATGATCCCAGGGGTCTCTTCCAACCTAAATGATTCTATGATTCTATGACCTTAGTTTGGCACCTAAAACTACAGTAGCGCAGGAACGACATCTCCCAGCCCCCAGAAGTTCCAGTTAAAATCATATATTAGGTTGCTTTTTAAGAAATCTTAGAAGAAACAACTTATTTTGAGACCTATCAGCTAGCAGATTTTGCGAGTCAACACTGTCACCATCTTGACAGACCCTCAACTTTGCTCTTTCCAAGGATGGTTGGGACTGTCACGATTGCAGCCCAAGTCACAACAGCGTACATAAAGCAAAGGTAACCACTCTCAAAGGGAAGATAATTATCCCTTCATACAAGAAAATTTTCACTGGAAAACCAGGGGTCTCATTACTCTGACTGAACAGTTGCAACTTTCAAACAAACCACCAGCAGGAAAAGTTAAGCTTTTTTTATTGGACACCCTTCCCAAGAAGATGCCTCCCTTCCATGGCTACCAGTTTACCCCACCATTCAATAGCAACAGGCAAAACCTACACCACACATTCTTATTTTTCCTGGTCAAAACACTGAGTAGAAATTAATATTCCTATACCCACCCAATCCCAAAGAACATTTTGAACTGGTTGGCACATTTCAAAGGAAGACCATACTCTTGCACACACAGCTAAAACCTCTAACCTAATACAGGTAAATCTGATATCTAAACTAGTCAGACTACTAAGGAAAACTATCCATGCCCCAGAACTGCTGTCATTATTATTTGCCTTGAAATTCTCAGGCAGGAGAGATAATATGGCAGAGTTCAATGCTGTCTGAGCACTTAAAAAAACAACCAAAAGTCCACTAAGAAGTACTTGATAGCTTCCTGGCTGTCAACATCTGCTCAGCATCCCTTCTCCTAAGGGAAGGTTAGACCTTGTTTCCTTCATAATGAGCAAGTTTTTTGTTCTAATTATTAACAGGAAAGAAACTCTGACTGTTCTGCAGCTACTGAACAACTTTCAAACTTGAGCTCCTAGTTGTCCTCGGGGCTCCTGATATAAAGAGCATAACTTCTACCAGCATCTTCTTGTCTGAAGAGGTGCTCTTGGAAAAGAGAGGCCGTGTTTTCAAAAAGCCAAGCACAACCCCAAACCATTTCTGAAACTGCTGAGCATCAGAAGAGCGTTAAAGGTGATCAACAGAACACCCAAACTATTGATTCCCTTCATTGATTGCAAAATTAACATGGAGGGGAGGTCCAATTAGCTGTTACCTGGCGGTTTGAGATGTAGAACATGGTCCAGGTTCTAAGAAGCTCAGAAAAAAAAACCACTTTGTAGCTATTTGCTTGGATTTTTTCATGTGTTACTGTAAATGCAAATCCACTGTCAAGCAGTGCTTGTGCCAAAAGTGTATATAACCGAAATCACAATCCCTTTTGCAATCCAAGGAAAACCACATACAGGCAGTAAATAGCAGATGTTCAGGAAAACAAACAAACAAAAGAAGGACCACTTCAGTTTTCAATCACTGTTTAGCAACTTTATGACACATACCCTTAAAACCACCACTTTGGGGACTAATTTAAATTAAAAAAAATCACGTAGAGAAATACAGCCACTGCAATCATTTCTCCAAAAGCATCACATATTCCAGGGACCAGCTACCGGCCCCACAAAAGCAAACCTAAAACGAGTCGGTTGTGTCAAAGGAAAAGGAAAACCCCTGTCACACAAGTTATCACACACAGAGTCAAGAATCACCCAAGGGTGTTTTTCACACCACCAGACACCTGCTTTCTTAGAGATGAGAAAAGGCAAGTGAATACATCATCTCCACCAGACGCAAGCAAGTAATCCAAGTAATTTAGAGATGATATTTTCAGAAGCTAAAACCACTCCCGTTTTGGGGTGGTGGGGGGGCTGTTCTAGCAGTGAGAATAACCTGCCCCCAGTCAAACAGCAAAGGAAATACAGAGAAAAGTGCAAAAAACTGGCAAGGATCAAATCAATCCATAATGCAAATTCCATAAAGCAATTTCAAAGCTTTTTAAGAAAAGCCCTGTCCAGGGATCATTGTCCTATTGATAAACCCTCCAGTCGTGCAATTAATAAACACTGCCTGATAACTTTAATATTTTTTTTAATCAAATGCAAATACTTAAAACACAAGTCACAATCTCATCCTTTAATTTTAATTTATTCTGCAGTTCACAAAAAAAAAATACTCTTACATACTCACTTATGTTGTGTCACACTAAAAACATCAGTTTTTACATACAGGCATAATTTTAAAAGGAACATTTTCATTAAAAATTCAAACTTATAAGTGTGTTGGTGGTTTTTACGAGTAAGTTTTGCAACAGTTTAACAAAACAATGCTTTTCCTAATGAGTCCTTTACATACATCATAAGCACAGAACTGCTGGGGAACTGAATATAAGTATCTATTTTTCAGAAAGTTAACCCTGTTTTTAGAAGTTAAGAGGATCTCACCCGTCTTTTTCAGATTGATCAGGCAGCAGACAACACGAGGAGACGGTACATTAACCTCATCTCATTATATTTCAGCAATGGCTGCTGTGAACTCACAGACAGGACGTCTGCACTTTGCAAAAAGCAACTTCCTTTATACGAGAAAGTACCTACATGACGCTTTAGTAATAAAAAAAAATTAAAACATAATAAAAAAAAAGAACCCATACAGGGTGGGTCTGGTGGGGAGAGAGGCGAGAGTGATTGCATTTTGGGGGAAAAGCAGGGGCTGCTGGACCAAAAGCAGCCCTGAGCTGGGTTTCTCCAGCAGCAGGAAGTTTCTATGGGGCCTCGCCGAGCATGCGCCTTGAGCTCCACGGTCTCCCTATGTGGCAAGAGTGCAGAGGCAACAACCAAACCAATAATAGAGACAAGAGAGCAGGAGCAACAAGCACCTTCCCCTCTCTATTCCTACCACCGCCTCCTCACAGCCCTCCCCAGCCTGCTCTCTTGGCCTGGGGCCTCCCACATCCATTGCACAGAGCAGGAATTAAGAGTCTGGCAACCAAATCTGCTACTGGAGAGAGAGAGANCCCCTAAAAATAAAAGGAGAAGGGCCGTGCTGAGGGGGGAGAAGGCTCTCCCCCCCATCTCCTTCCCCCGGAGGGCCGCTCCGGGAATCCCAGGCCCCTCCTCTCCCCTCACTGCGCTCCACCCCCGGGGCCGGGGGGNGGAGGAGCAGCTTGAAAGAAAACAGTGGAGGGTATAACCCATCCCTCCACCTCACACAGCTCAGGTGGCGGTGGGGAAAGAGCAAGCAGCCAGCTTATACTCCCCCCCACCTTCTTCCCCGCTCCTCCCCAGCTACAAGAGGGGAGGAGAAGAGAGGGATGGAGATGGCACACAATGGCTGGCTGTGTTTGTGGGGAGGAGATGGCCTACAACAGCAGCCCTGGGGAGGGCTCAGGGCTTCTCTGTGCGCACCCCCCCCCCCCCCCCCCCCCCCCTCTCTCCCCCC
>VZTM01019491.1:14695-45610 GCA_013400555.1 Jacana jacana
CAAGCTGCAGCAGGGTAGGGTTAGGCTGGACATGAGGAAAGAATTTTTCACAGAGAGAGTGGTCAGTCAGTGGAATGGGCTGCCCAGGGAGGTGGTGGAGCCCCCATCCCTGACTGTGTTTAAGAGTAGATTAGATGTGGTGTTGAGGGATCTGGTGTAGGGGAGAACTTGTAGAGTAGGGCTGATGGTTGGACTTGATGATCCCAAGGGTCTCTTCCAACCTGAATGATTCTAGGATTCTAGGATTCTATGATCTATGTTTGAACTACAGCAATTTACAGAAATAGCTATTTTAGGATGTACTCATGATTTGTATAGTTCATGGTCTCTTTTGCTCTTAAGTGGTGCTGTATATTTTGGTGCTGTATATTTGTCCTAGTGAATAATTAAAACTACAACTCCTTTGCTGGGGAAATGTTTTCCTACTCCTTGCTGATTGCACCTGCACCAAGAACATCCAAAGTTCTGGTTAAAAAAGGTCATACTTCAATTTCAGATGCTCTCATTAATCCCCAAACCCTGAGTTTACTGATATTCTCTGGAATTATTATGGGAAATAGTTTTAGATCTCAGTTTTTTATTTATGGCTTTTAAGTCTTGTTTTTTCATTTCTGCTGTTTATGTTTGGGCTTTTTGTGCTGTTTGGAAAATGATAGTGTGGAACCCTTGCAGTCTGTGCCTGCTTAATTGCACACTTCCAGCCTTTTAAACCTATTTGTATTGGGAAATATGATATTCCTAATAATTTTATTGTTCCTTCACCTCTCTCTAACCTCCAGGACTAATTCTGCTGTTTCTTCTCGAAGCTAGCACAGGCAAAAATTCCTTTCATTCTTCAGAGCCAGGTTCTGAGTGGTCTGTTTGGCCGTTACTCTTTGACTGATGGGTGATTTCATTCTGTTGGGACTCCTGGTGGATATTTCTTCTGCAGATTTTGGGAAAAGTAGTCTTCACAAACCTTGGTTTGAATCCGTTGCATTGTGGATGTGTCATGAGAGAATCTAGGATAAACAGATCCAAGCAGGTTTCACTCCCCTGTAGCTGTTTGGGTACTTGTGCCACCAACTTCAAAAAGGAGCAAAAAAGAAAGAATGGCGCTGTTATTCTGTGGAAGAAGCAACTCTGACAGCCTCAGTCTTGTGCTGAATCCAAGCATAGAATCATCTAGGCTGGAAGGGACCTTTAAGATCATCAAGTCCAACCATCAGCCTAACTCTGATTAAAAAAACCCCAAACAAACATCACTAACCCATNCATCAGCCTAACTCTGATTAAAAAAAAACCCAAACAAACATCACTAACCCATGTCACTGAACACTATGTCAACCCGTCTTTTAGATATGCCTAGGGATGGTGTCTCAGCCGCTTCCCTGGGCAGCCCAGTCCAATGCTGAAGAACCCTTTCCCTGTAAGAACTGTTCCTGATATCTAATCTGAACCTCCCCTGGTGCAACTTGAGGCCATCTCCTCTTTTCCTATCGCCTGTGACTTGGGAGAAGAGATTGACCCTCACCCCTCTACACCCTCCTTTCAGGGAGGTGTAGAGGGCAAGAAAGTGTCCCCTCAGCCTCCTTTTCTCCAGGTGGAACAACCCCCAGCTCCCTCAGCTTCTCATAAGGCTTATTCCTTACTCTCCAGACCCCTCACCAGCTTCGTTGGCTTTCTCTGGACCCTCTCCAGCACCTCAATGTCTTTTTTGTGCTAAGGGGCCCAAAACCATACACAGTACTCGATACACAGTTATCACCTCATGCAACGTTTGAGAGGTTGGATACTGAGGTTTGCTCCTGGCCATGGGGAGGAGAGTGCATCCTGTCAGGCCATGCTGGTTTTTGCAGTAGCATGTGCAAGGTGGAAAGGGATGCTTCCAGCAGGACTGGAAGCTTGGTGGAATCCAAGGATTTCTCTTCTGTGAGTGCACTTCCTTTAATTCATGCCACCAGGGTTCCTAGGGTTTTGTTTGTTTGTTTTTTTCCTGGTCAATTTGAACAATTAGAAAGTAAAGGATGAGAAACTTCGTACCTGGAACGATCTGTCACTGAGACTTTCTGCATCAGCCAGGAGCTGAGCTCTTCTTACTGCAGAAACAACCAGTTTTCTTCACAGTGCAGATTTCAGACCGTTGTCCTGCTGAACTGGAAGGGCAGAAAAGTGACTCCGCTCTTGAGACGCATCAGTTGAGCGCCATTCTGGTCTGATGCCTTCCCAGGGTGTCACCATGGGATTCCTCTCATCTTCTCTGCTGCCAGAGAATCCCACCAGCAATCAGACTGCAGGAATGAGAAGGACTGTGAAGATGGTGTAAGCATTTCTGCAGCAGAGTCCCTGTCCTACTGATGTCCAGCTGTGATCGTGACAGAATTAGTGTGGTTAATACCAAAAACTGACTGGCCTATAGCAACACTGATAAGGCCTCAGCTGGAGCACTCTGTCTAGTTTTAGGCAACAGACATCAAAGAAAAATGCCTACCAGTTGTTGGCTGCCAGGGAAAAAGGGGGAAATAACCAGAGATTTAGCAAACATGACTGAAGGGAAGTTTATTTAATCTCAGAGAAGGGGAAAAAATACTAATAATCAAGTTCTGAATTAAAACAGAAGGTGGTGGAAAAAACTAAGAGGAAGCTGTTCTCATCTGCAGTGGGAAGGATTAGAAATAATGATTTGAAGTTGAAACAATGAACACTGAGGTCAGACTTTAGCAGAGACATTATTTGGGTGTTTAGCTGTCCTGAGGTGTTACACAGGGAGATTTGAGCTCTGTAAGGAGTGAACTGGGAAGGAAGGCTTGGCCCCTTTAGGTCTCTGAAAGCCTTAATTGCTCTGGTAATATGGCAGTGCTGCTGTTTCGTTCTGGGCTTTTCTATTGGGTTGGTTTTGTTTGGGATTTTTTGTTTTTTTAACCTCATTTGCCACTTTAAAATGAAAAAGTGGCCAAACAAACAGTGTATGTCTGATACCTTAGGAAATTATTATCATCTTCATTGTACATTTTAGGGAGATGATTAAAACCCAGATGGGAGAGGATATTCCGGGACCTGATCCCTGTTGACAGGTTTAAAAGTTGAGCACCCAATACTTGTACAGATGTAGCATGAAATGATCTGCACAAAATCCTGTGCAAAATCCCCAAGGGGACTGGTAATTCAACAAATCTGCTGATCCTTGGTCCAGTTCTGTTGTCACAAAATCATGTGGATGAAGTCTGTAATAGCATTTCCTTCCTAGCTCCTTGGGGCAAGGAGAGAACTTTCTGGTTTTATTAACGTGCTGCATATGTTAGCCTGATGTCATGTATTAAATATCCTTTTTCCAGACTTTGCTTCAACTTTGTGATGTCTTCCCCTGAAATTGCTTCCCTTTCGTGGGGTCAGATGAAGGTGAAAGGCTGCTCTACAACGTATAAGGACTGCAAAGTGTGGCCCGGAGGAAGCCGAACCTGGGATTGGCGGGAAACTGGGACTAATGTAAGTTTGCTTCTTACTGTTCATCCTGAGCTTCAAATGGGACTCTGAGAACAGTCCAGAGGAGAATTGTTGAAGTTCTAGCCAGAAATTCATAGCTAGAAATTCAGTGAGCTGCTTTTTGGTTTCGTTGAACCTGTCCTGGATTGAGAGAAAACAACCAATTTCCTGATCAGTAATTTAACTTTTTAGCTGAGCCTCTTCTAATTAAACTCTAAAATTAACAGCATATTGTTCAGAAATGACGTTATTTGCCTTGTTGGAGCGTTGGAAGTGGAGAAAGCACAGAGGGGTCACACCTGTAGGGAGGGAGGGGACAGGACAGGTGACCCCAAACTGACCAACAGGGTCAGTTTCCCATTCCATCCCATCTGCATCACGCTCAGCATAAAAGCTGAGGGATCAAAGGGTCAACTCTTTCTTCAATGGCTGGTGTCCAAGGAGGACCCTGTCTGTTTGGCTGCCTTTGATCCCAGTCCGTGTGTTCCTGACTCCAGATCTGGAATCCAGCTCCTGTCAGTCACCGAATCCAGTCTGGGACTTTTCCCAATGCCTGCTGGTGACGTATTCATCATCCTGGGAGCTCCATATGGTTTTGTATATACTGTATACTTTGGGGTTTTTACTTTTTAAAAAGTTTCTTCTTATTTACTATTTCATTAATAATTAATATTTTCATTAAAGTAGTTTAGGGTTTTTTTTCTAAACTCATAAATCTCTTTATCTCTTCCTCCCCTCTCTTTGAAGAGGGGGGAAGGAGCGGCCGTCTGTCATTCTGATTGGCCAATCTGGCCAAACCCACTACAGAACCATTAGACTTCCTGGTAAAAACTCATTTTTTACCAAGTTTTCTACCAAGTGGAGACCCGTAAGGCCCTATGAGTGACAGGGTGTACCAACTGTTGTCACCAGTCCTCACAGCTACCTGACCAGAGCACACTCGTTTACGTTAGCGCACTCAAACACTGCTCTGCGTTTGATTAAAGAGCACAATTGTCATTAGAAGCTGGTGACAACCTTTCACTGTCTCAACCAAAGTTGTCTTGAGTGAGATAGAAAAAAAAATGATGGGAAGTTAAAACAGATCACCAGTAACTGACCTTATGTGCTTGGAAGACAGCAGTGCATGTGGTTTAGTTTATAGCCTTTTCCTTAGGGTCCCTTCTACTTATTTCAGAGGAAAAATATGCAGATCCAGTAGTTTCTGTGTGGAAAGCTCCCAGTCTGGCTAACTACACCGTGACTTCTCTTGGTAGCTGCAGCCTAAGTGCTTGCCCTCACACTTTTTCATCTTTATCTGTAAATGCTATCAGAATTGTATAAAAGTAATGGAATAGTATTGACATTCCAGATACAGAAGAGGCATAAATGCCTGCTGCATTAGGAACTCAGTGATAACTCTTCCCCTGTTGGGGTTTGTGCAGGGATAGCTGTATTGGCTAGAAAAAAAATCTGCACTTTCTAAGCAAAAGTTAAAGCACAAAAGAACTACAGACCGATCAGGTCTTACAGCCAGCACCTGCAGCTGTACCCACCCAGAGGACACAGCTCTGTTGAATTCATTTTGACACAACCGAAGGGCAGAACCTTTGGGTTTGAAATTTCATGTATAATCTTTGAGGGAACAGGACTTTTTGAGGGTGTCAGGGTTGAGTTTATACACAGTATATAACGCCAAGAGAAAGGTAGTGCCGTCGTGCAACGGAATCGACCTAGCAGAGACAAAGATAGCTGTGTATGTAACCTTGTTAAATGTATTTCATTTATGGTCTGATTATAAAAAAAACAGCTTTTCACTGGCTGTTCAGAGGGGTGGGTGTTCTGAGAGTCACTTTTTGTTTGTTTGATAATACTGTTTTCCTGGTTTATATCCCCGTATGACCAGAGAAGCAGAACAGATACAGTAGTTGAGAAGTTCACAACTAGTTACCATGCAGAATTGTCTCGGTCGTAAGGGACTTCTAAAATCATCTAGTCCAGCCCAACTGATGAAAAGCCACCACTAAATCATGTCACTGAGCACTATGTCAACCCATCTTTTAAATCCCTTCAGGGATGGAGCCTCAACCATTTCTCTGGGCAGCCCGTTCCAGTGCTTGGTAACTCCTTCAGTGTAAATATTTGTCCTAATATCCAATCTGAACCTCCCCTGGCACAACTTGAGGCCATTTCCTCTTGTCCTGAGTTCCCAGATCAATCACACTTTGATATACCTTCCGACCACTTGAAAACTGGGGTTTCAAATTATAACCACCTACTAGCATTGAGGAGGCTGTGCTTTCCTTTCAAATCTTCTTAGAAGGTGTATCTCCAGGTGACAGGTAAAAGCTTTCAGTCCATAAGAGTGTCCATAAAATAGACTATGTTAAATTAAATTTGGAAGAGGAATAAATGTACAGTTGGGCAATTTGGGCAGGTTTTCTGACACGCTTTGTATATAATCAGGAAGGAAAAACTGCCTAGTTAGTTTTCTCTTTGTAGGAGTTGCTTGTAAAGCTCCTGCTTTAGAATCATAGAATCATAGAATCGTTCAGGTTGGAAGAGACCCTTGGGATCATCAAGTCCAACCATCAGCCCTGCTCTACAAGTTCTCCCCTACACCAGATCCCTCAACACCACATCCAATCTACTCTTAAACACAGTCAGGGAGGGTGACTCCACCACCTCCCTGCTCTGCAGTTCTATCCCTCTTGCAGCTGTGAGAAGTGAAGAACTGGTTTAAAGTGGAATAGCAAGCAACAAATATGAGAACAGAACTAGGCTTTTCTGGACTGCATCTCCAACTCCAGAAGAACTATAAAAAATGTTAATCCAGTAGACACTGGAAATAGCAGGAATCCCCTGATGAGTTTTCTGCACGTTTTTTTAGGTAGACTACAGTGTGTCTGCTTTCCTGGAGCGTGCTTTTCCTGGGGGTGGGTGGAGTTGAAGTCTGGAGAACAAGCAGTGCTGGTCATGCCCCACACTCCAGCTGGAAATAAATGGCTCCCTTTCCTGCTGTGCTGTCAGACTGCTGTCTCCTACCTAATTCTTTCATTGGGGAAAACTGCACAACTGGCTCTGCAAGGTTCTGAACCTGAGCACTGATAGTTCTTAGGGCCTTAACCCTTGGGGGTGACGGGCAGCCTCCCGGGCTGGCTGTGTTGTGGTGCCATCTGCTAATGGGAGAAAAGAGAGAGGAATTCTAAAGGAAGAACAGAGAAGAAAATGGGAGAAGAATTCCTTTCCCTTTTCTCTTTTCCTCCAGCTCTCAAATCGTCAGTGATACAGTTATTCCATCATGTTACATGTTTCCTTTAATGACACTAGTTTCCTACAAACCAGGCGGAGGCCCCTTGAATCAGTGTGTCTTGTGTAACTGAAGAAAATCCTTTTGTTCCATGGTTTTAATATCCTGGGAGTACTTCTCATATAACAGCACACCTTCCCCAGCAATCCAATTATTGCAATTGCAGCAAACCATACTGAGTCTTTTTGTCTAAGTTTTGAGTCTACTTTAAAGCCCCCAAAGGAAACACATTATCTATTGTTATAAATGTGTGTTGGCAGAGATTTGTTCTGAGAGAGCTCTGCATATTGAGTGAATTCTGCCTCCCAGGTGTGGATAACAAAGGTAAATGGACTAAGGGGAACACAACTCAGAGAACCATAAAGGTGATTTGTTAAGCTGGAGCTTTGACCTTCGTTTATTGGAAGAACATAGTATTTTCTGGAAGCATAGGGGATAAAGATGTAGAGGCATCTCCATCAAAATAACATTCTCCAGGAGCCTACCAGGGTGTTGCCTACTTTGAGTGAGAAGCTCATCTCAGTCCTCTAAAAAAACCCTCAATTCTACCAAATTATACCAAATTTGGAATGCAACCGAAAAAAACCCAAAAACAAAAAGAAGGGAAGGGAAGGGAGAAGGGAAGGGAGAAGGGAAGGGAGAAGGGAAGGGAGAAGGGAAGGGAAGGGAGGAGGGAAGGGAGAAGGGAAGGGTTAGTTTAAAGATGTGCACAACAATGAGGGGCCAATTTCTAGCCATGGGTTGTGCAATATCTTACTCTTGACCATACTGAGATACATAGAAATTGAATCCAGGTGGATTAATGTTTTATATTAATATTACAGGTGTATTTGTATATATAAAGCACATCAGTAGTAAATGGGTGTATTTTTTAAAAGACTCCAATCAACATGCTGTTAAATCTCTTCTTTTTTTTTTTTCCTATGAGGAGTTTGATTTCACATATCCCTTTCTCCAAATTAAGAACAGTGCAGAAGCTGGCACTGCTACCAGCAGTGAAGCTAACTGGAATGGTTCACTCCTCTGGTTAATGAGATTTGCAAAGTTAAACAAGCAAAGAATGTAATCATTTTAATTATTTGAGAAGCTCTTTGCAATTAAAGCGAGTAAACTTGGGCTTGCCACTGTCTTTATTACAGAAAGGTTTTGTTTGTTTGATAAGAAGGGCAATATGTTGCTGTTTATTAATATCACTTCAACTTTTAATGTTTATAAAATGCTGGTTGTTAGACATAAACCCTTTAGAAATGTGTAATGCTTTCTGTGGACTGTGAGTGAAGAGTGAGAACGGTGCCATCAATTGATGAACTGCTCTGCTTCATCTGCATATAAAAGAACTTTATTAATTACCAATGTGTGTGCACAGATGGTACATTTTGGTCCTGCTAATTTACCCTCTAATCATAACATGCAGAGGAAGCTTTCCTGGTGGCTGCTGCCTGTTCAGAGACTGTTCTTTTCCTCCCCTCGTGCTCAGCATTCTCCAGGAGTGCAACCAGCTGACCTTGAAGAAGTTGTCAAGAAGGGTGTGAAAACTCTGGTGATCGGTCGTGGCATGAGCGAGGCTTTGCAGGTGGGTTTTAGTTTCGTGATAAACATGAACTAGAACTGTTTGTTTTCCCTCTCCTTCCAATTGGGGGAGGTGTGTGTGGGGGGGCGATTCAAGGTGCTGAATTAGCAGGACTGAGCTCCTGCCAGGAGTCACTCTCTTCCTGAAAGAAGCATCACTTGAGCTCCCTCTGTGTTAGTGCCAACATCAAGCAGCAAACAGGTTTAAGTTCTGCAGTTCAATTTAAACAAGGAGAATTTTTTAGTGTCATTAGTCCCCCTTTTTTAGAGTAGGCTATGAACTAGCTCTCTAGCCTGCTGGAAATCCTTCCAAAATTAGGCATTTTTGTTCCTAATGTTCACAGAATCACACAACTGTCAGAGTTGGAAGGGACCTCTAGAGATCACCCAGTCCANCAGGGGGGATGCTCCAATCCCTCCATCATCTCTGTTGCCCTGTGCTGGATTCTCTCCAGTAGTTCCCTGTCTCTCTTGAACTGGGGAGCCCAGAACTGGATGTACAACTATTCCAGTTGTGGCCTCACCAGTAGAGGGGAAGAATGACCTCCCTTGACCTGCTGCCCACTCTTCCCTACGCAGCCCAGGATTCCATGGGCCCTCTTGGCCACGAGGTCACATTGCTGGCTCATGGACAGTTTACTGTCTAACCAGCACCCCAGAGCATTCTTAGAACTTCCTTCCAGCAGGTCCACCCCTAACCTATATTGGTGCCTGGCACCAGTTGCTGGCAGGGTGTCACTTCAGCAGATAAACAAGCTCCAGAAAGCTCAGAAGGGCTGAGCTTCAATTCGTGAGAAAAAAATCCTTAAGTTTTTCGGTGAGGTGATTAATACTAATTAGATGAATTACCTTTCGCTCCAGTTGTGTTTATTTTCATAAGGAAGGGCTGCATTTTAATCCGGATTAAGGAGAGGAGGTAGTGTCTGTGTACAAGTTGCTTTATTTTAGAGAAAATAATGTCTATCAGTCCTAGGAATATCTGAACACGTTATAAGTTTGGCTGCTACCAGTAATTCCAGTGCACCTGCTGACAGATGTCACCAGGAGCTGTTCTCTTCCAGCCTTACAGTGTGTGGGGTGGGGGAAAAAACATCTAATACTGGCTCTTCCTATTTCCTTCTCTCTTCTGAGGTCCCACCGTCGACTGTGGAGTATCTGAAGGAACACGGGATTGATGTGGTGGTTTTGCAGACGGAGAAGGCTGTGGCAGAGTACAATGCCCTGGCTGCTGGGGGTGTCAGAGTGGGGGGAGTCTTCCATTCCACCTGCTGAAGCTTTAGGGCTCGGTAGGGTTCGTTCCGCCTTCCTCAACGGCAGCCAAATCGGGGCCACACCTCTCTGCTGAGTCAAATTACAGTCAGCAGAGTGTGGACCCGTGTGCCAAGGCGTTTGTGCCCTGACAGTCATCTAAAACACAAGGACAGTTCATTGGCTCAGGCTTTAAACAAACAGAGGGCTGACAAAAGGTAGCTGTTAATGAAACCTTTTAATTACAGAGCCGCTTCCACACATTCAGAGACAGACCAGGCCCATCTCAGGAAGATTGTCCTTACTCCAGTTATTTAACTTTTCACCTGTTGGCTAAATTAAGATACTAGATTTTGAATACTTCGGAAATGGCTGGAAATTACATTATTGGGTATTGAACTGTAGCCAGAAACTACAGGATGAGCACAATCAAGTGGGAGATTCGAAGCGGTTGCAAAGCAGCACTTCAGCAGCACTGTGTAATTAAGTTAAAAATAAATTAAAAAGTGACCCCAGAACATACAACTTGGCCTCCTGCTGGTGACTTCAGTCAGGATATTGGCTATACAGATCTGTTTGTGATGATCCAAGAACATGGCATCATTTAGCACTTTTAAATTTGATACTGAACCTGGAAAAAGTTAAAAAAAAAAAGATGTCTACAAGGAATAAACATAAAAGCTGGGCCTTAAAGAATGTTCCTGGGACTTGTGAGGATGGAGCTGTGCAATACGTATCTACTCAGAAGTCCTTACGTGCCAGAAATCATCAGAAAGATCTGCCACAGACCTGGAGTTTGCAAGGTTGAATGTTGAATCTTCAGGAAACCAGTCTAAATCGCTGCCAGCGAACTGGGGATGGGAGAACTCTCACTGGTCATCCTTATCTGGTGATTTAAACGTTGATGTTGACAAGCACAGGATCACACAGAGAATTTAACAACTTCTCTTAGCTGCTGTCCTCGGTGGGTTTCTATTAATATCACTACTTACAACTTACTTACAACTTACCTTATTATTACTTACTACTTACAACTTACTTACAGAGTCTCAGTCTGTGCATATGAAATCTCTGTGTCGTAATGAAAGCCCAAAGCTGTCCCCTCTGAAAGCTCTGGGGCACTCAGAGCTCTCCCACCAGCAGCAGGGAGGCTTAGATCGCCGGGGCAACGCACCGACCTTCCCAAGAATAACCCTCCACAAAATCCTGCGTTCTTTTTCTCTTTGTTTGCTCTAGGAACCGTTTCAAACCTTTCATCTGCTAAAATACAACGTGGTGGGAAAAGCAAAGGGAAGAGGAATACTTGGAAGGCTACTCTTTCCACCTCCTAATTGCAGCAATGGTTTCTCTTAGTGTAGATCTATTTGAGGCAACATCTTACCTGAACCGGCAAGAACCGTCTCTCCAGCTGCATCCGTGTTCTCTGACGCAGCAGCTGCTGTCATGCTCCTCAGTGCTGCTGTGGCACTTAGGGTGACCGTGAGCCAGCAATGCGCCCTTGTGGCCGAGAAGGCCGGTGGCATCCTGGGGTGCATCAGGAAGAGCGTGGCCAGCAGGTCAAGGGAGGTCATCCTCCCCCTCTGCTCTGGTGATGAGGCTGCATCTGGAGCATCAGGTCCAGTTCCGGGCTCCCCATTTCAAGGACACTGCTGGAGAAGGTAAAGCAACAGGCTACAAAGATGGTTAGAGGACTAGAACATCTCTCTCATGAGGAAAGGCTGAGGGACTTGGGTCTTTTTAGTCTGGAGAAGATTGAGGGGGGATCTGACCAACACCTATAAATACTTCCAAGAGAATGGGGACAGTCTTTTTGCAGTGGTGCCCAGTGAGAGGACAAGAGGAAATGGGCACAAACTGGAACATAAGAAGTTCCATCTGAACATGAGGAGGAACTTCTTCCCTTTGAGGGTGGCAGAGCCCTGGAAGAGGCTGCCCAGAGAGATTGTTGAGTCTCTATCTCTGGAGACATTCAAAACCCACCTGGACATGTTCCTGTGCAACCTGCTCTGGGTGGACCTGCTTTGGCAGGGGGTTGGACTAGATGATCTTCAGCTTCCAACCCTTCCAACGGTCCCTTCCAACCCCGTATCGTTCTGTGATTCTGTGATGTTGTTCTGGAGAACATCCATGGTGTGAAGCAGGGGTGAAACACTGACCCAGAAGACTCATCATCCCAAGAGATTGCCAGTAGAACTGGTTCCTACCGATCCACAGGGTGGGAGGACATCTGTTAAAGTGCTGTTACAGTGGAGGTGGATTGATACGTGATCACAGTCGTATATTTGTGTTATTTCATAGAATCATTTTGGTTGGAAGAGACCCTTGGGTTCATCGAGTCCAATCATGAACTTTTGGGCCTTAATACCCAAATAGTAAAAGGCTGTGCAGGGCTTTTACTGGGAGGAAAACTGTGGTTTCTGTTAGGACTTGAGCAAACCCCTTATCTTTCACCTCCAGAGGTTTTTTTTCCCTTTTTTCTTTAATATTTCACGTTCACGTGGTGTGGAGTGAAGCCACGTTCAGCAGAAGTGCTCAGCCCAGGTCCAGCCTTTGCTGAGGATATGCTGGCACTGTGTGTTTCACCCTCCCAGAAGGCACTGGAGGAGCAGCACAGCCCGTTCCACATTCCCAGGTGACTTCCAGAGGTGCGTCCTCCCCGGCTTTGTGCTGCAGCCTCCTCATTGTTCCTTGTACTTGGCAGCCCCTAGGACACAGAAGGTTCCACTTCTCAAACAGGGAGGGCAAAAAAAATAACACCCAGAGTTTCCTTTTTAAGGGCAAACTGTGAAGTTTCAGTGCCAGCAGCACAAAATCTTGGTGTCAGCGAGGAGATAAAACAGTGGAAGCCTTTTCCATCCGGCTCCTCTTCTTGTGGCTCTCGTCACAGCTTCCCCAGTTCCAACAAAAGGGGCTGCTCCACTTGGGCTGCTCCAGTCCCTGAAAGCCCAATTTCCTTCTTGGTGCCTGAAATTGCTTTGCTGGGAACAGCTGGGACTGATTCATCAGCAAATTCAACCCGAGCTCTAAAGGGCATCCTCGTTACGCCGCTGCTTTCAGCTTCCAGCCCTAAATAATTTGTTAAAATGACCAGTTTGTCACCCAAATCACTGGGGGGGGGTGTGTGTGTGTGCCCTTTTAGAGAGCAGGATCTCTCCCAGACACCCCTTTTCTGCCTCCCACCAGGAAAACCAGCTCCTGGTCAGCAATGAACTCCCACCCTGGTGCTGGCATTAAAGCGGAGCCGCCGCTGCCGCCGGGCCGGCTGCCAAGAAGATTCCACCCAGCTGCTCCACCGCCCCAGCCAGCCCCGGCCCCAGCCCTTATCTTTGTGAAGCAGCACACACAGGCTGGCAACCGGGAGAAATGGGCCCTGAAAAGGCTCCCAGACACCCTGAACGCACCCCAGCCGGTGTTTCTGAGAGGACATCAGGCAGGTTCGTGCCAAACCTGGCATCTTTGAGCCGTCAAATGTTTATTTTGAAGCCCCCCCCCCCCCAATATCAAATGTTAAAATACAGCCCTCACCCCTCCCCAGTGCCTGCTGCTAAGAGTGAATTGGGAGATGCAATTGCTCTCTGGGCAAGAACAACCCCAGGGACCAGTATAGGTTGGGAAATGACCTGATGGAGAGCAGCATAGGGGAAAGGGACCTGAGGATCCTGATGGGCAGCAGGATGACCATGAGCCAGCACTGTGCCCTCATGGCCAAGAAGGCCAATGGCATCCTGGGGTGTATGAGAAGGGGGGTGGTTAGTAGGTGGAGAGAGGTTCTCCTCCCTCTCTGCTCTGCCCTGGTGAGACCCCATCTGGAATATGGTGTCCAGTTGTGGGCCCCTCAGTTCCAGAAGGACAGGGAACTGCTGGAGAGAGTCCAGCACAGAGCCACAAAGATGATGAAGAGAGTAGAGCATCTCCCATAGGAGGAAAGGCTGAGGGAGCTGGGTCTCTGCCAGTTGACTGGCAGATGCCAGATGACTGGCAGGTGGCTAATGTGACACCCATCTACAAAAGGGCCAGAAGGAAGATCTGGGGAAGTACAGGCCTGTCAGCCTGACCTCGGTACCAGGAAAGATGGTGGAGAAGAACATAGAATCATTCAGGTTGGAAGAGACCCTTGGGATCATCAAGTCCAACCATCAGCCCTACTCTACAAGCTCTCCCCTACACCAGATCCCTCAACACCACATCTCATNCACACTGAGAGACGGTTCTTACACAAGACCACCACCACTTTGGAGTATTTTACAGTTTTTTTACTAAGAATTTAGGTACCAATGCACAAATACAAGTTTTACACGTTAAAAAAAAAATAAATCCACCGAAAAACCTCAAATTCCTTATAACTTCATTTCAGATTCCTGCAAAAAGAACATTGATTCACGTGCCCGAGCATTTACACAGTAAATACCTTCGTAAATACGCAGCAGGAAACCTAAAAAAGCCTCAAAGTGACACCAGGAGACACGGCCCAGGGAAGTACTCCTGCAGGGCTGGCCGAGAGCGGTCTCTGGTTCGTTGACTCCACACCTGCCTTTTCTTGAAACTCTTCCAAATGAGCTGAGGAACTCCCCTACTGGTCTGTCTGCTTCTTAACAGAGGACACCAGTAGTTCTTCAGCAGCTTTATTTCTGTGGGTGACTTTTTGGGGGGTGGGGTGTTTAGGCAGGTTCAGTACCTTAGAACAGGCTGTTGTTCCCATCTAACCCCCCCAAAGCCATGAATGTATTTGTTTTCTCGCCAGCCTTCACCGCCGGGCGGGTTTGGGCATTATATACACCTTGACGGCTTTGCTGAAGGGAATGGTCCCCTCGATGCCATTCTCGGGCTGTGGAAGAGCCTCCAAGCTCTCACTCCAGCTGGATTTAGGAATTTTAGCGGATGCTTTGCTCCTGTTGGAATTGTAGGCCAGCAGCAACCGCACTTCAATCTGACACGGCTCTGCAGAGGGGAGAGAAAAACCAACACCCAAAGAGGTGACAACCCAAACACGACTCTCCATCACACAGAGAACAACCAGCATGGGATGAAACTTAGGGGGAAGTGTAGAGTGTAGAGGGGAGATTTAGATAAGACACTAGAAAGATGATGGGAACAGCCAAAATGCATTTCCCAACAGCAGGTGATGCCTGACCAACATCACTGGAGTCCTCAGCACAGGAAAGGGATGTGGATCTGTTGGAACAGGTCAAGAGGAGGCCACAAGGATGCCACAAGGGCTGGAGCTCCTCTGCTAAGAGAGTTGGGGGGGTTCAGCCTGGAGAAGAGAAGGCTCCAGGGACACCTTAAACCCCCTTCCAGTTCCTAAAGGGGCTCTAGGAAAGCTGGAGAGGGACTCTTGATGAGGGAGTGGAGCGATAGGCCAAGGGGTAATGGTTTTGAACAGAAAGAGGGGAGATTAAGATGAGATCTCAGGAGGAATTTCTTTCCTGTGAGGGTGGTGAGGCACTGGAACAGGTTGCCCAGAGAAGCTGTGGCTGCCCCATCCCTGGAGGTGTTCAAGGCCAGGTTGCACCGGGCTTGGAGCAACCTGCTCTGGTGGGAGGTGTCCCTGCCCATGGCAGGGGGGTGAAACTGGATGATCTTTAAGGTCCCTTTCAACTCTATATAATCATTCTATGATCCCATGAAATTTCATCTCCCATCTGCTGGGGAGAGCACAGGGGCCTTTGGGCCTGACCAGAATCCCATCTGGTGCTTGAAAATGCAATTTTGTCATTACTTTTAGCACAGCAGAAATAAACCCCCTTTTAGATCCACCCCCCTCTTGGTCATAGAGGTTTAAAAAAAACCCCAAAGGGTTTTGGTTTAAAAAAAAAACCCAAAGACTCTCACAACTAACTAACAAATAGCAACTTTCAAACAGAACAGTCAAGTTCTTCCAACCCAAGAATAATTACAAACCCATAAAAGACCACAGAACTGAGAGTTCTCTCTACCTCTATTTTTATGGCAGGATCAAGTAAATCCAGATGGTTTCTCCAGGCTGGACGAGGCTTTAAGCAACCTGATCTAGTGGGAGGTGTGTCCCTGCCCGTGGTGGGGCACAGGAACTGGATGGTCTTTGAGGTCCCTTCCATCGAGAACCATTGTATGGTTCCAGGTTTCAGGTTTGTGACTGAACGGGTGTTGATGGCACAGGGGTGTTTTAGCTGTTGAGTTCTCTCACTTTTACCCTTCTGATCCTCTTCCCCCTCCCACTGTGGGGAGAGGGAGTGAGCACTGGCTGGTGCACGGGGCTGAACCGGACACCAGTTTAACCCAAACCCTCACCAAAACCTCAGTGAAACCTACTGAAAGCCGCATCGCTTTCAGACGCGACCCCCAGAATTGCGGTGCTGCTCCAGCTGTGACATCACCTGCACCAAAGAGAGCCAAGAAATAACCTTTGCCCCCCAGTTACCCAGGGTCCAGCAAACACCTCCCCGAGTCCCGTTTTCCCCACGCTGTCACCTCTCATTTGTCACCTCTCTCGCTTCTGCTGCACCTGCCTGTTCATCTGGGCTGTGGGCAGTCTCCTTCCACAGCACGTGCTTTTTACTGGCTTTCAGTCATTTCCATTTGCCCCAGTTCAGGCAATTTGTCCATTTTGAATTGTGACCTCGTCCCCTGAACCTCCCAGCTTAGGTCCTTCCCCACCTTTTATATGCCCAAGTGTCAGAGTTAAAGTAACAGCGGGGGAGACAGCAGAAGGGAATCCTTTGGGGCCCTACTGAAGGTGCCCTTCCAGCGAGCGCTGCCGCAGCAGAACTAAGGAGATGGTTCAGCTCCCTCTGGTACGGGATCAACCTTTAAATCCAGAAACTGCCAGTGGTGGAATCAATACCTTTTTTAATTCTCTAAAACAAAAGAGAGCATCGTGGGGTGAGTGAGCCACACCACGGAGGCGCTGTCTAAGAAGGGAGTACGTGAAAGAACATTGCACCGAATAAAACTCTGGTGCTTAAACAAAAAACCTATAAAAATCACTAAATCCTATTAATAAACTGCTGGGAAAATAAACCTGAAGGGATTCCAAGAAACCAGGAGAGAGGGAGCTGTGAACAAACTCTCTCTGCTCTTGTTGTTTGAAGTCCACAGACCAATGACTGAAGCACTTCCACGGGGAGGTGTGAACACCAACCAAGACCGGAGTCATCTATTTCATCAGAGCTAAAGGCTGGGTTTTTAGGGTGTTACAAAGGTGGAAGTTGAATGAGCAGTGAAATGCTGTGGAGCACACACTGTTCCCGAGGGTCTCTGCCCTGCTCACGTTCCTGCCACATCCAAACCCCTCAATTACAGTGAATTGGTTCAACTGTCACCCCGTGTCGCCCCGTGAGGAATCGGGTCTGACTCCTTAAACCGGTCGTGCTCTGCACACAAACGGGTGCCTTCACCTTCAGCATCTGCTCCCCTGCCAGGAGACTGTACTCACAGCCCCCTTCCATCATAGAATGGGTTGGGTTGGACCTTAAAGCTCATCCAGTTCCAACCCCCCTGCCATGGGCAGGGACACCTCCCACCAGACCAGGTGGCTCAATATGTAGCAAGAATGATGGGCAAGGTGGTATGGAGACAGGCGAGGCAGAAGACTATGAAGGGACAGAGAAGGGCACAACTCAACAGAAACAGAGATCAAGGACAACAGGGAAAGCAGAATACAAAGCCCAGAGAGAAAAACAAGGAGTAGCTGGTAGAGTTATTCATAGAATCATAGAATGGTTTGGGATGGAGGGGGCTCTTAAAGATCATCAAATTCCACCAACCCTGCCCTGGGCAGGGACACCTCCCACCAGACCAGGTTGCCCAAAGCCCCATTCAGCCTGGCCTTGAACCCTTCCAGGGATGGGGCAGCCACAGCTTCTCTGGGCAACCTGTTCCAGTGTCTCACCACCCTCAGAGTGAAAAATATCTTCCTGAGATCTAATCTAAATCTCCCTCTTTCAGTTTGAAGCCACTTCCTGTCATCCTCTCACTCCATGCTCTCATAAAGAGTCCATCTCTCCTGTAGCCCCTTTAGGGACTGGAAGGGTGGTCCAAGGTCTCCCCAGGGTCATCTCTTCTCCATGTGGAATACTCCCAAACTCTCTCAGCCTGTCCTCACTGGAGATGAATGGTTGGACTAGATGATCTTAAAGGTCACTTCCAACCCAGATGATTCTATAATTCTAAGCCCCTTCCCTCCCACAACAGCAGCCCCTCTGTCACCGACGGAGCAGCAGGGCACAAGGAGGTGTTGCTGCTCAAAGCCTGTGAGAGTTGGAGCCAGGTTAAGTGTAGCACCAACCACAGCTGTAGATTCCAGGATCCTCAAAGCCCCCAAGACTGTGGGGGTTTTGGTCTTACAGACAAAAGGAGACTGAGCTCAAGCAAGACACTGGTACCATTAACGTTACCTGTCCAGGCTGTGTGCGAGAGGTAAACCTGCGTGATCAGCCGGTGCCTTCCGGGACCAGGATTGCGAAAGTCAGCTGGTTTAGGATGGATTATCTGTGCTTGTCCATCTGGATACAACACCTAGGGAGGGGGGAGAAGGGGTGGTGGGGTGGAAAAACAGAAGGAAACCACTAAGTGACAACTGGACATGGGGTTTGCACAGTGTGTGTTATTTTGGTGGTTTCTCTTTGAGATCAGAAAGGAGGAAGCCGTGCTTTATTCTTTATTCCAGTTGTCCTACATTTATTGGCCACCCTCTGGCCATTCAGACCCACTGTGGAGGTTCCACATCCACATCAGGTTCTTCCTCTGCGTTTCCTCCTCTGAAAGCAGAGGTTTTCAGTTCTTTGTTGGGCAGGGAATTTGCACGTCTTCCTTGGCCTCCTCAGCTGCATTTGAGACTAGTGGTTCAGCAGCAGGAAGGAAGTTTAGTTGTAAATATGAAGAGCCTGCACAGCATCACAGAATGATACAGGGTTGGAAGGGACCTCTGGAGATCACCTTCTCCAACCTCCTGCCAAAGCAGGTCCACCCAGAGCAGGCTGCACAGGAACGTGTCCAGGTGGGTTTTGAACATCTCCAGAGAAAGAGACTCCACCACCTCTCTGGGCAGCCTCTGCCAGGGCTCTGCCACCCTCAAAGGACAGAACTCCCTCCTTATGTTTAGATGGAGCTTCTTATGTTCCAGTTTGTGCCTATTTGAGTCTGGTGTCCAGTTCTGGGCACCTCAACACAAGAGAGATNAAAATGATTCCATGATTCTATTTCCTCTTGTCCTCTCACTGGGCACCACTGAAAAAGACTGGTCCCATCCTCTTGGCACCCACCCTTGAAGTATTTATAGGTGTCCATCAGATTCCCCCTCAGCCTTCTCTTCTCCAGACTAAAATGACCCAAGTCCCTCAGCACATTTCTGTACCGTTCCAAAGAACTCGGTTTTCTCCTCTTTTTCCCACTACACAGACTGGAATTTAACTGGTATTTCCTTCTGCTCGTGTCCACAGCATGCCCAGTGGATGTGAAAGCACGGCATGGCATGGGAGCGCTCAAAGCAGACTCTCAGGAACTGCGGATGAGACAACTCAAGCCAGGTTTAGAGCGTGTGGTGAAAACACACAAATCCAATACTGTGACTAATGAAGTGTACAATTACTGGCAATTAAGCACTGACACCCTCAAACCAAACTCCCCAGGAGACACAAATCCTGTTTGCATTGATGTCAAGCCACTGCTTACCTGAACTTTAACGGTTCCCTGGGGATCCTGCACGTGTTCCAGAGTTGCGTCAACATCCAGAGCCACCACCAACCCCGACGTGAACCTCAGGGGGTTGTCAGACTCGCCGGTGGGTTCAATGATGTTGGCAGTAGCTCTGTGGAGCTGTGAGGGGCCAAAGCAGTCGGCAAAATTAAAGCAGGGAAAGGAGGAGAAAAGAAAGAGAGGACAATAATTACTGCTCTTAATGGAGAAATCGAGCGTGAAGTTTGGTTTCTTTCACACACTGCTAGGAATTATCAAGTCTCCTGTATTTTTAGCAGAAGAATCATAGAATGGTTTGAGTCGGAAGGGACATTAAAGATCACTGAGTTCCACTCCCCTGCCATGGGCAGGGACACCTCCCACCAGACCAGGTTGCTCCAAGTCCCATCCAGCTTGGCCTTGAACCCCTCCAGGGATGGGGCAGCCAGAACTTCCCTGGGCAACCTGTTCCAGCATCTCACCACCCTCACTGGGAAGAATTTCCTCTTAATATCTAGTCTATATTTCCCATTTTTCAGTTTTATACCATTCCCCCTTGACCTACTGCAACGCTCCCTGACAAAAAGTCCCTCCCCACCTTTCCTGGAGCCCCTGAAAGATGCTCTAAGGTCTCCCCTGAGCCTTCTCTTCTCCAGGCTGAACCCCCCCCAACGCTCTCAGCCTGTCCTCACAGCAGAGGGGCTCCAGGCCTCCATGGCCTCCTCTGGACCTGTTCCAGAAGGCCCAAAGTCTCTCCTGGGCTGAGGACCCCAGAGAAGAAGAAAGCCTTAGAAGAAATAACACTTGGGACTGACCAAAAACCTGAATCCTAAAAGTTCTATGATGTATTAGGAACTAGTCAGATGCTGAGGCAGTCTGTGAGGACGTTGCATTTGATTCTCCGTTGCACTGACCTGCTCTGGAAGAGGAAGGTGGAGGAAGGTACTTTGTCGCAGCGTTGTCTGAAGAATCTTGACCACTTCTGAAGGCTTGGATGTCACCAGCCTGGGCATTAAGTCCAGCAATTTATCTACAAAACTGCCTTGCATATGTGGGAGCTCAGAGATGAAACATCTGTGTTAGGGATACATTAAAAAAACAGATACTTTTTTTCAACACTTTCAACAGCATTGCTGTTTTCAGCTGAGCTACTTAGTCACAGAATCACAGAATGGTTTGGGGTTGGAAGGGACCTCTGGAGATCATCTACTCCAACCCCCTGCTAAAGCAGGTCCACCCAGAGCAGGTTGCACAGGAACCTGTCCAGGTGCATTTTGAATGTCTCCAGAGATGGAGACTCCACCACCGCTCTGGGCAGCCTCTGCCACCCTCAAAGGAAAGAAGTTCCTCCTCATGCTTAGATGGTGCCTCTTATGTTCCAGTTTGTGCCCATTTCCTCTTCTCCTCTCACTGGGAACCAATGAAAACAGACTGGCCCAGTCCAAAGCAAATATCAACACCCAGGCAAGTGAACTCGAGGGAGTTTCTCACCTCTGAAAGGAATCCACTTCTTGTAGGAATTTTTCACACATCCCAAAGAGGGGTTCCACTCTGGAAGGAAGAAAACATTCCTTGTTTTAGTGTTAGATAAAGAAAACTGGTTCTATGACTACCAGCACTGAAGTGTTTTGGAGTCCAGTTCAAGCTCCTAAAAACTACAAGATCTGACAATTCTGAGGCCAGAAGGGCCAAGTCACACAAACATTAGTTGCAGATCAGTCAAAAAGGCAGTTCTTTCCTGGTGCTAAAACCTCAACACAGGATACTTCAGGAAGCAAACACAATTTCTGCATTCATACCTGAATTCTCCTCCTTTAATCAGGTTCCAAATATCAACTCTGAGACACACTCTGTGATATCTTTTACCTATTTATATGTCCATACCTGAGAGAACTCAACCCCTAAAACATGTTTTCTGAATAATTTTGTCATCTAGAATGACAGAATCATAAATTGTCCAGGTTGGAAGGGACCTTTAAGATCACTGAGTCCAACCATCAACCTCACTCTCATAGAAAACCATCACTCACCCATGTCACTGAGCTCTGTGTCAACCCCTCTTTTAAATCCCTCCAGGGATGGTGCCTCAACCCCTCCTTCCCTGGGCAGCCCAGTCCAAGGCTTGATAACCCTTTCCATGTAAAAAAATTTCCTGATATCCCATCTGAGCCTCTCCTGGTGCAACTTGAGGCCATTTCATCTTGTCCTATGGCCTGTGACTTGGGAGAAGAGACCAACCCCTCTGCAGCTACACCCTCCTTTCAGGGAGGTGTAGAGAGTGCAAAGGTCTCTCCTCAGCCTCCTCTTCTCCAGGCTCAACCACCCCAGCTCCCTCAGCCACCCCTCATAAGACATGCTCCAGAGCCCTCACCAGCTTTGTTGCTCCAATCTAATGGAGGAACGTGCCACTCAACAGCTACAATGAAGGCAAAAGAGGGCTCCTCATGCTGAGGCAGTTCTGCAAATGGTTATTGGCCTTCCAGGATGTTTTATGGGTCTAATTTTACCCTGCTCATGTGTTTAAACGAAGTTTGAAGAAACTTAAGTTTAGAGTCAACCCTACAGAGGTCCTTTCACCAGGTCAGCCTTACCCTCTGGTGGTCCGGGCAGTCACGATGAGCTGTAAGGCCTTTGCCTGCAGTCTCATGTGGTGAATAATGACCACTTGTCTGCTCTCCACACCGCTGTACATGAACTCCATCTTATAGGTTTCCTCCAAGATCTGTCAGACAGACACCACGGGGGTAAAGAAAACCCAGACATCAGACTCTGCTGAACTCCTGCACGAGCACGATCACAAGGTCCTGGTATTTTTCCTCATACTGAGGGACACATTCACCCACGGGTCTCATGCTTCTGGTGAAATGCTTCACGGCATGAAGCAGCACCCAATGCTAAAAAGGTCATCTCGGTGCTATTAAAGAAACAATTCATGAAACTTGGCCTGAAATCAAGCACTCCCTCCATCAGCAGCCTATCCTTTGCCAGTGCATTTCACATTTCTAAGGGTAGAGAACTCTCTAGAGTGGGAATTTACTCTTCTGCTCTTGTGAGACCACACCTGGAGTACTCTGTCCAGCTTTGGAGTCCTCAATGCAGGAAGGACATGAGCCTGTTGGAACAGGTCCAGTGGAGGGCCATGATCAGAAGGATGGAGACCCTCTGCTGTGAGGACAGGCTGAGAGAGAGTTGGGGGTGTTCAGCCTGGAGAAGAGAAGGCTCCGGGGAGACCTTAGACCCCTCCTTCCAGTCCCTAAAGGGGCTCCAGGAGAGATGGGGATCACTCTTGATCAGGGAGTGGAGCGACAGGATGAGGGAGAATGGTTTTCAACTGAAAGAGGGGAGATTTAGATTAGATATTAGGGAGATATTCTTTCCTGTGAGGTTGGTGAGACACTGGAACAGGTTGCCCAGAGGAGCTGTGGCTGCCCCATCCCTGGAGGGGTTCAAGGCCAGGTTGGATGGGGCTTTGAGCAACCTGGTCTGGTGGGAGGTGTCCCTGCCCATGGTAGGGGGTTGGAACTGGATGGTCTTTAAGGTCCCTTCCAACTCTCCTCACTCTATGATTCTAAGAATCTCTCTGGCTACTCTGGAACACAAAACACGAGCAGCACAACAGAGCAAGCCCAGCGGTCCTGCTCAGGTCTGTCTACAGTTTTGAAGCTAATGTGGGAACTATCACAGAATAAACATCATTCTGAGTTATTTTAGACACAGGGTGAAAAGCTGAGACAGGACATGGCAGTTTTTACTCATCATACTTCATCTGTCAAACAGATGGGCTCAAGCAGTCAGGAGAAGGGCTCAAACTAATAGAGTTCAGTCTGACTGTGGAGGAGCCAAGAACTTGCAAGTTACTTAATAGGAAATATCCCCTTCCCTTGTCTTGGTGGAAGTGATCTACAGTCACAATCACAACAGATGGAACTTCCCAGGGGGTTTCATGTGCTACTGAGTAGGACATCCAAGACAGACAGCTCAATTAGAGAGGGTTTAAAAAACTGATAGGTTTTTGTTCCTACTTGTCCATGGGGAAGAGCTGTCAACAGCCCGGAAGGTTCTGATGAACAGCAGCACTTGCCTCTTGTTACACCTTCATTTACTGAAGACTCAGAATGTCATCATAGCTCCCCAGCAGATCCACGATCTTGGTTTAGCTCTAGTTTCGTTTCTGGACTGTTTAATAGCTTGCTTTCTCCTTTACCTTTTTCTCAGGGCTTAGCTTTCAGTTTTTCCAGGATCGGATCCTTCACACATCACAGGATCAGAGTGACTAGATCAGATGGGACCTCTGGAGGTCATCTACCCTGGTCCCATGCTCACAGCAGGTATAATCAGACCCAGTTAACTCAGGGCCACATCAAATTGTGAACACCTCATCTATGTTCCGTGATGACAGCAATAAATCCACCCTGAAGCCTTCTCTTCTCCAGGCTGGACAAGCCCAGTTCCCTCAGCCTCTCCTTGCAGGAAATGTGCTCCAGCCCCCAACCACCATGGTGGCCCTTATGCTGACCTTGCCCCAGTTTGTCAGCATCTTCCTTCTATCAGGGAGCCCAAAACACAACCCAACCCTGGTGACCTCCCCAGAGCTGAACAGAGGGGAAGGATCACTGCCCCAGACCTGAAGCCCTGGGTGTGGTTGACCTTCTTTTTACTGCTTCATGCTCAATGTGTTGTCCACCAGGATCTCCATGTGGAACATCACAAGTTTCCTGTCTTCCCAATGCCCCAGCCTGTCCAAGACCAGCCCAAACAGCAGCCATGCCCTCCAGCACATCAACTGGCTCCTCAATTAGGAGGAGCCTTATCACCCACTTATTCAGCCAGAATCCTGCCTGTTTGGTGAAAAGGAAACAAGAGGAGGTTGCACCAAAGGCTTTCGTAAAGTCAAGAGATGTGACATCCACTGCCCTCCCCTTGTTCAGAGCACCAGCCCCCTCATCATAATGAGCAATCACAGAATGGTTCAGGTTGGAAGGGACCTTAAAGACCATTGAGTTCCAACCTCCCCACCATGGGCAGGGACACCTCCCACCAGACCAGGTTGCTCAAAGCCCCATCCAGCCTGGCCTTGAACCCCCTCCAAGGATGGGGCAGCCACAGCTTCTCTGGGCAACCTGGGCCAGTGCCTCACCACCCTCACAGGAAAGAATTACTTCCTGAAATCTCATCTAAATCTCCCCTCTTTCTGTTCAAAACCATTACCCCTTGTCTTGTTGCTCCACTCCCTCATCAAGAGTCCCTCCCCAGCTTTCCTGGAGCCCCTTTAGGAACTGGAAGGGGCTCTAAGGTCTCCCTGGAGCCTTCTCTTCTCCCCAACTCTCTCAGCCTGTCCTCACAGCAGAGGGGCTCCAGCCCTTGCGGCATCCTTGCGGCCTCCTCTTGACCTGTTCCAACAGATCCACGTTCCCCTCCTGTGCTGAGGACTCCAGTGATGTTGGTCAGGCATCACCTGCTGTTGGGAAATGCATTTTGGCTGTTCCCATCGCCTCGTTGCCTTCAGTTGTTCAGAATGGAGCTGCTCCACAACCTTCCCATAAGTGAGGTGAGGCCAAGCAACCCAGAGTTTTCTAGGTCTTCTTTCCTCCCCTTCTGGAAGAGTTGTCACAAACCTCCATCACTCGCCTCTCATCTTTTGAAAACTAAGATTTACTCAGACTATGGTGGAGGGGGGTTACTGTTGCATGGCCAAGGAAGGGCTCACATTCAAGGAACTCTCTCCAGACTTATCGGGATTAACCCTGAGGGAATCGTGCCAGAGCTTGAGGGATGGAGGACAGATCCAGCTGCTTCCACCTCACCTGTTTTGCTGCAGCAGATGCCAACGCGTTCTGTTTCAGGTACAGAGGAGCTGCCACGTTCCACAGCTTCTCCTGCAAGGCCTAGAGAAGAAAACCATGACATGCTGATAAATAACCAGTTCAGCCTAAACACGGTGTCTTTGGGGCTTTGAAATACAACACAGGGAAGCGAGCCCTCCAAGGCCTGGGACATANCCAAGGTAAGGCTCAGTGCAAGGGCAGAGGTCCGCGCTGGCGTACCCATCGGTGAAGCCGCGGCACAAATGACTCGATCACAGAACCGTCTAGGTGGGAAGGGACCTCTAAGGTCATCTCATCCAACCATCAACCTAACTCTGACTGGAAACCATCACTAAACCACGTCACTAAGCACTATGTCAACCCATCTTATCAATCCCTCCAGGGATGGAGCCTTAACCCCTTCCCCGGGCAGCTCAGTCCAAGGCTTGAGAACCCATTCAGTGTAAAAAACATTGTTCCTATTATCCAATCTGAACCTCCCCTGGGACAAGTTGAGGCCATTTCCTCTTGTCCTATGGCCTGTGACTTGGGAGAAGAGACTCATCCCCACCTCTCTTTGCCACAGAAGGGAAGCAGGAATATCAGAAATCCAGGGAACCTGCTCTTGCATCACACATGGGATTTCAGCAGGAACGTCAAAGCGCCCAACTAAGACGAACCAGCGGCATTTTTGAAGAAGAGCCTGAAAAACCCAGATGAAACCAAACCTTGATGAGGAGCAGCTGACACTGAAGGTAGGTTGCAGTGAAATCCGCCATCCCTGCCAGCTCTGACTGCAGTTCTCCAAGCCTCTGAAGGTCACTGAAGCACATGGAAAAAGAGAAAAGGGAAAAAAAAACAATATTGAGACAGCAAGTTCATGTAAATGAGTGAACATTTAGAACACAGCAATGATGAGTCACAGAATCACCACAGTTGGAAAGGACCTCTGAGATCACAGAGTCCAGCCATACACACACACACACACACACACACACAAAATCCCTACAGTCTCAGCCACTAGAGCATGTCCTGAAGGTCCACATCTACATGTGTCTCAAAAACCTCCAGGGATGGTGGCCCAACCACCTCCCCGGGCAGGCTGTTCCAGTGCCTGACCACTCTTCCAGTACAGTAATTCTTCCTAATACCCAGTCTAAACCTCCCCTGCTGCAATTTCATATCATTTCCTCTGGTCCTGTCATTATTCCCTTGGGAGATGAGGCCAACACCCACCTCTCTCCAACCTCCTTTCAGGTAGCTGTAGAGGGCAAGGAGGTCTCCCCTCAGCCTCCTCTTCTCCAAACTAACCATGCCCAGTTCCCTCAGCCTCTCCTCACAGGACTTGTTCTCTAGACCCCTCACCAGCTTGGTAGCTCTCCTCTGGACACGCTCCAGCACTTCAATGTCCTTCTTGTAGTGAGGGGCCCAGAACTGAACCCAGCACTCGAGGTGAAGCCAGCTATTCCCACAACCTGCTGCTTCTTATCCTTCAAACGAGCAGGAAAACACGCTCTACCAAAGATTTTGCACCTTGGGATCTGGCATCTCCTTTCCTCCCAGAGGCTGCCATGGGCAGAGCAGCCAAAGCAGTGATTCTTCCAAGCCAGGTTACTCTGCAGCCCCATGGGAACCACAGACTCTCACAGCTCTGAATTTAACTTAAAGCTCCCCAGTCTTCCCCAGCAGCTGATGGCCCCTCCGTGTGATGCTGCTGGGCAATGGAACTATTCCTGTTGGCGAGGAGAGGTTGTTTGGAACACGCTGGGGCTCACACAACCAAGAGTATCTGCAACAGAGCTGCCTTTTTGCAAAACAAGCTGGAATCTGATGGGCTGCTGTTGGCCCAACCAGCTGCTGCGTGCTGCTGTCTGGGGTTGCGTGCTCCTTGCAGATCGTAGGGCAACAGAAGTAGCTTTTAACTTCACAGGAAAAAATAAATAAAAACAAGACAGTTGATGGAACCCCAAAAGGCTTTAGTTCTCCACTCTCAGGCATGGTTTAAAATCAAAAGCCTGTATTAAGAAAACATAGAACTTTTGTCATAGAACTGAAAATAGACGGATGATGTGGATTCAGGATGTCTCTGTTCTTTGTATTTTCCTTGGATCCAAAGTGTCCTGAAACTGGCACTCTACTTCCATGTTTCCGAGAGTATTATTAAAAAGAACACTTTTTCTTCAGATGACCCTTTCCTTTACTTTACATTTATCTTTGCTCCACCCCTGGAGGGGTTCAAGGCCAGGCTGGATGGGGCTTGGAGCAACCTGCTCTGGTGGGAGGTGTCCCTGCCCAGGGCAAGGGGTTGGAACAGGATGATCTTTAAGGTCCCTTCCAATACAAACTATTCTGTGATTCTCTGATTTATGAGGCAATTCTGAGACTTCAGTTTTGCCAAACCTGAGCATTCCCACATTCAAACCCACCCCCTCCCCCCCCCCAAATAAATCTATGAGATTATCTGTATAATTTGCAGCCAAAGAAAAACCTCTCCTAAGCAGAGGGGCTGTGCCTTCCCTTCACACAGTCGGGACAGGCTGAGCCCTACACAGTGATTCCACTTCATCTTCTTCCGGAGAGAGAAGACCACATTCCTGGGTGGTTTATTCCCACATCACACTTAACGTGTGACAACACAGTGGCAGGGAACAGGATCACAGAATCACAGAACCTCAGGGATTGGAAGGGACCTTGAAAGCTCATCCAGTCCAATCCCCCTGCTGGAGCAGGAACACCCAGAGCAGGTCACACAGGAACGCCTCCAGGTGGGTTTGGAATGTCTCCAGAGAAGGAGACTCCACACCCTCCCTGGGCAGCCCCTGCCAGTGTTCAGTCACTCTCACTGTGAAGAAGTTTTTCCTCATATTTAACTGGAATCTCCTCTGTTCCAGCTTGCACCCATTGCCCCTTGTCCTATCATTGGATGTCACTGAGAAGAGCCTGGCTCCATCCTCCTGACACTCACCCTTTACAGATTTATAAACATTAATAAGATGCCTTCTCTCAGCTACCAGCGAGGCAGATACTCTGGTTGCCAGTCTTCCAGGCTTCCCAGTTCTCCTAATTCTACTCCCTTACAAATCTTTACCAGATTTCAACATCCCTGCGAGACAAAAAAAATGCCTGCTGGAGAGATGGAGAAACGAAACCACAAAGATTCAATTTGGTAAAAAACCCCGGCTTGTAGTTTCAGCTGCAGAGCCTGGGGGAAGAGCATCGGGCTCCAGCATGGTTAGAAACACAAGTCCCCAGTAGACACCAGCTCCACGGGGTCTGCTCCACTTCCCCTGGTGACAATGACATAAGAGGAGGGAAGGAAGAGGGAGAATCCACCGCTGTGAGCTTCTTCCATCCCTCTCCTCTCAGCAACTCAACCTTTCTCTTAAGGTTGGAAACCAGCAGCTGGTTTAGCACAGTTCCCCAGTGGTGATCCCAGCAGGAAAAAAAGCCAAGCTAATGATTTCCATCAATCCCAAAGCATGACTGTCCTTCCCCACACACGGGTCGTGCAGGCAGCCACCTCCAACACGACTCCCAGGCTCAAACTCAAAACACATCCCAAGCCCGTGAGGTTTCTGGTCCTTCATTATCCCCGGAAGATACCAGATAATCTGCCAAGAGATTACCTGCTCCAAGCGTTGAGTGCTCTGAGACTGGGCTTCAGACTGCACAGAGCAGCTCCAGAACCTCCCAGGACAAACCCTACAGTTTTCACAGCTGGGTTTCCAGCCAGGAGCAGGCTCTTTATTCCTGAAAGAGATTCCCAGCTAGACGTACAGCAGGGGCAGCTGGTTTGGTGGAAGGACAAAAGAGAAGCTTTTTGGAATTCTACATTCCAAACAAAGCGTTTCAGATGGTTTTTCCAACTCTCAAAATAAGGCTCTTTCCTTTTTCTTCCTGTTGAAAGGTTCCTTTCCAAGTGTTTTGTTCATGTGAATGGGTCCAGAGATGAAATGGAAGAGGCAGGATCAAATCCACAGTCAGAGGCCACACCGTACGCCCTTATTTATACAGCCTGAGGCAGGAACAGGCAGAAATACTGTCTATTCCAAGGCAACCTTCTCTCTGATTTTCAAATTGCTGAAGGATGCCAAAGTCCTTTACAAGCAGGACTGGCAAGAAGAATCCAACCAAGTACCAGAAGCAGCTGGTCCCTCCTGCTGAATGAAAGGCCACGGGACCTGGAAACTAGAAACCCAAATGGGACAAGCTCTCTCTTCCTACAGAAATGGAAGAAAAATACCCCTGAGCATGTACATTAGAAATAATATGATTAAAACACAGGACTCAGAGGGACAGAGAACAACTCACAAGGCTGCCAGCCATAAAAACTCAAGGTGTGTTTTACCATGAGCCAACAGTTTGAGAAGGTCTCACCGTGCTCTGAGAACCTTCCCCTAAAACACACGCTCCTTCTCCCGTGGGGCAGAGCTGAGACCAACACTTCTGTTTCAGACAGGCCATGAGTATGTTCTTATCACAATGTTCTGGAGCAGAAGGCTCAGACTACACCTCCAATGGCAAAACACCACACTGACATTCAGAGAGACCAGGAGCTCTAACCCACCTTCCCAGCTTGCAGCCTTACCGGATGGTAAACTCCAGCAGCTCCTGTACGCCCTGAGGGTCGAGGTGCTGAAGGTTGTAAACCCTCTCCAGGCTCTGATGCAAGAACTGCTGGGAAGGGTCCTCGTGTGGTGTAATACTGGGAGAGACAGGAGAGGACAGCAGCTTTCTGCCTGGCAACTGGTGAAGCAGAAACACACACACGTAGAGAAATGAGTAACAACATTGCAAAATGAACAACTGCCAGTTGAGAGCTCCAATTTATCTCACAGAATCACAGACCTGTTATGGTTGGAAAGGAGCTCTGAGATCAGAGTCCAACCATACACAAAACCACAACCCACTCCCTGCTAGAGCATGCCCTGAAGGGCCACATCTACAGGTTTCTTAAATACCTCCAGGGATGGTGACTCCACCACCTCCCTGGGCAGGCTGTTCCAGTGCCTGACCACTCTTCCAGTACAGTAATTCTTCCTAATATCCAATCTAAACCTCCCCTGCTGCAACTTCAGACCATTTCCTCTGGTCCTGACATTATTCCCTTGGGAGAAGAGGCCAACACCCACCTCTCTCCAACCTCCTTTCAGGTAGCTGTAGAGGGCAAGGAGGTCTCCCCTCAGCCTCCTCTTCTCCAAACTAACCATGCCCAGCTCCCTCAGCCTCTCCTCACAGGACTTGTTCTCTAGACCCCTCAAATTTAACATTTCTCAAATTTGAATTTCTCAAATTCAAAATTTGTATTAGGGATTTCAAGTCTACATCTTTTCTCTTGGTTAGTTGATAATCTCCATTTCATACTCCACTTGCAGCTAGAGATCTTCAGCTTCATCTTCAACACCCCTTTGAGGGAAACCTCTTCCTCCTCTCCTAACTAGGACTTTGTGAAATCAAGGGAAGCCCAAAACCACACAAACCACTATCTATTTTACGAGCTATAATTTGATTTACGATCAACTTCAGTCCCACGTGTCCTTCCACCCAGGAACAACATGCTTAGAAGCAGCAGGGAACATCTCACCCCTAAGTAAATTGTTTAGGTAGGACACAAGTCAAATGGTGGAAGATCTGCAAAGGCCAAGCTTCCCTTCCCCACGCACTGAGAGCTACAGAAAGCTCCCAGGAATCCAACCCTCCCAGTATCCATTCCCAGCCAGCAAACCATGTCCTATTCTCACTTGAGAGCAACCAAGTTATTATTCTCTCCAATATATTACAAAATCCATATTGTGACAATTTAATATTTGGCTCTCCTTACTTAACCTGCATTTGAATATTCATTCACTTGGAGCTTGGGAGGAAAGAACCTTTTCAAATCCAAGTGTT
>VZTM01019491.1:45830-66037 GCA_013400555.1 Jacana jacana
GGCCTAACCAGTGCTGAGTACAGGGGGACAATCACCTCCCTACTTCTGCTGGTCACACTATTCTTTATGCAAGCCAGGATGCCATTGGCCTTCTTGGCCACCTGGGCACTCTGCTGGCTCATGTTCAGCCGCCTGTCGACCAGCACCCCCAGGTCCTTTTCTGCCAGGCAGCTCCAGCCACACTGCCCCAAGCCTGTAGCGATCCATGGGGTTGGTGTGGCCCAAGTGTAGGACCTGGCACTTGGCCTCGTTGAAGGCCATGCCATTAACATTGGCCCATCTATCCAGTCTATCCAAGTCCCTCTGTAGAGCATCCCTGTCCTCAAGCAGATCAACACTCCCACCCAACTTAGTGTCATCTGCAAACTTACTAATAGTGTTTTCTATAGTCGATTAGATGTGGTGTTGAGGGATCTGGTGTAGGGGAGAACTTGTAGAGCAGGGCTGATGGTTGGACTTGATGATCCCAAGGGTCTCTTCCAACCTGAATGATTCTATGATTCTATGAAAGTGCAAACCAGAGCGACTCAACTTACCCTTAATGGAGGGACCAGGTGGGAGAGGCTGTCCCGGAGGTAGGCGTAATGCCTGAAGGTGTGATCGGAGAAGAGGGCAGGCATCGTCGGGCAGCTCTTAGCAGCGTTAAAAATCAGAACCAGAACAGCAATGTCTATTGAAAGGGGTTGTTAAAGAAAAGTAAAGGACAGCAAGAAGAGTTCCTTGGGGATGGCAAGTTTAAAACAACAACAACTCAACAACCCTTTCTTTGCCGGGGGTTCTTTAGGAAGTTCTTCACGGTCAGAGAACTTGGAGCAAAAGCCAACGAGGCAGCTGTATGAACCAGGTGAAAACAACCCACAAAGGTCACAGGATGGGCCATACTGGAGGCAGGATGTTCATGACAGTGTTAATGCCAACACAAAGGACAGCAGTCAGGGATCACACGCTCATTTGGTAGAGTTTCACTCTTCCTCAAAGTTTACACTGTGCTGAGCAGTGATGTACCAAAACACCACCTATAATTACACATTGTAATGGGCAAGGGGTGCAAGCTGGAACAGAGGAGGTTCCACTTAAATACAAGGAAAAACTTCTTCATAGTGAGAGTGACTGAACACTGGCAGGGGCTGTCCAGGGAGGGTGTGGAGTCTCCTTCTCTGGAGACATTCCAAACCCACCTGGAGGCGTTCCTGTGTGACCTGCTCTGGGTGTTCCTGCTCCAGCAGAGGGGTTGGACTGGGTGAGCTTTCAAGGTCCCTTCCAATCCCTGAGATTCTGTGATTCACCCAGAGTCTTTGAAAATCACTGCATTTCCTATGATGCCCTGAAATATCATCCTTCTAACACAGACTGAAAACAAACCAAAGAATCATCTTCCCTGTCTGATTCTGTCACAGAGACAACATTTCCACCATCTGAGAGCCTGAAGAACAGAGAAGGCAGCCAAAGGCTTAGATCAGTTGCCCCAAAGGCTTTGGGGCACTGACCTGCACAGGCCTGACCCCGAGCATAAGGTCTCCAACAGGAAAGGGTGAAAGGATCCCGATGCAAAGCTGATGGTCATCTGGGCACTCGCCTGCATGGGGAGGAAGCAGGTTCAGCCACTTTCAGAAGGGACTGAATCCGTGTCTCTCACCTCCTGAAAATAAATCTTCTATCTCCACGGGCTGCCAAGCATAAAGGTTTCCACTGGAAAAACCAACTTCTCCTCTTTACCCAAAAGCCTTTCCAAATTTTCAGCTGAATCTATTCAACTAGGCTGATTCAGATTTGCTAAGTGCTTTGAATCAAACAAAACCATGTGTAGGGGAGAACTATGTAGGGTAGGGCTGATGGTTGGACTCAGTGATCCCAAGGGTCTCTTCCAACCTGAAAGATGTTCTCTCATAGAATCATTCTCCCCACCCTGATGGTCCTTCTCAACTCATAGGACAAATTTACTCAAATTATTACTCAACCAGGGGACTACAGACTAATCACAGAATGATATGGAGTTGGAAGGGGCCTCTGGAGATCAGATGATCCAACCCCCTGCCAAAGTAGGTCCACCCAGAGCAGGTTGCACAGGAACCTGTCCAAACAGGCTCTGAATGTCTCCAGAGACAAAGACTCCACCACCTCTCTGGGCAGCCTCTTCCAGGGCTCTGACATCCTCAAAGGACAGAACTCCCTCCTCAGGTTTAGATGGAGCTTCCTATGTTCAAGTCTGTGCCCATTTCCTCCTGTCCTCTAACTGGGCACCACTGAAAAAAGACTGTCCCCATCCTCCTGACACCCACCCTTGAAGTATTTATAGGTGTTGATTAGATCCCTCCTCACTCTTTCTTTCCACCTGATTCTAGCCCTTTTTCAATTCTCACAGGGTATATTTAATGTGTAGAATTTCTAGCTGATGGCTGATGATTAGCACGAACTTGACAAACGTTTTTGCATCAAAGGACTCATCTGCAACGCTTAAACCACAACAAATTGCTTGATAAATCGATTATTCATCACAGCATTGAAGAAGGCTCAGCACACCACACTGGGATTTATGAAGGTGGTTCCAGATAAGTTATTGCATCACAGAATTGTCACAGTTGAAAAGGATCTGAGATCACAGAGTCCAACCATACACAAAACCACAACCCACTCCCTGCTAGAGCATGCCCTGAAGGGCCACATCTACAGGTTTCTTAAATACCTCCAGGGATGGTGACTCCACCACCTCCCTGGGCAGGCTGTTCCAGTGCCTGACCACTCTTCCAGTACAGTAATTCTTCCTAATATCCAGTCTAAACCTCCCCTGCTGCAGCTTCAGAACATTTCCTCTGGTCCTGTCATTATTCCCTTGGGAGAAGAGGCCAACACCCACCTCTCTCCAACCTCCTTTCAGGGAGTTGTAGAGGGCAAGAGGTTCAGAAACACCTACAGGGTTGTTTGCTGTGGTTTGAAATGCTGTAACAGATGTGAGCAGCAGGAAAATATCAATAGACTCAATTATGTTCAAAACTATCAAGTGGCCTCGTTAAAAAGATACAGGCTGGGTCATCCATGTCCGGTTCTGGAGTGTCAAAGAAGGGATGTGTGCTCAGCAGCTCCGGGACTAATGGAAGCACCAGAGTGGGATGCCTGCTTCCCAAGAACTTCAAGCATCTGAAAATACACAGATTCAAAAATATTTCTTAGCAAAAAGGACATTGCAAAATACAACATTTTAAAGTATTACAGCTTTCTGTTGCAACGGTGCTTTGAGGTGCTGCTCAGCATCAAAATCCTACTGCCCAGGTCTACGGCCTCCTCACAGCTGAGTATTTGCAAAAATGTCTGATAAGATCCATGAAAATAGAGGAGACAGCTTGAAAAAGCAAGCAGTAATAAAAAATGTTTATTTAAAATGTGCAGGAAATACTTACCACCTGGAGCTACACTGCCCAAGAAAAGCTTTCATTCTGAAGGTGAGCAAACGAGTGAAGGCTTTTTCTTCAGAAATAAAGGAGTGAGGAGGGAAAAAACACAACCAAATCACAAAATCCCAAGAAACCCAAACCCCAAGCAATGCAAGAGCACACTGGAAGGTAAAGATAAGTGTTTCCAATAACATCCATGAATCCCACCTCACACCAGGTGTGCGGGAACATCCCTTCCTTTGTTGCTTCCATTAAACAACCCCCCAGAACCCTCCCCCCAAAGGTTCATTAATTTTTGCTCAGAGAGAAGAAGTCCCTCCAACTGGCCAGTCCCCCTGTCAGGACTGACAGAATCAACTGCTGCTGATTATTACTATTTAATGCATCATCAAATAAACACAAAACATCAGTTGTGTAGAAGCGACGAGGTTTAGAACTGAGGGTTGAATGAATCTTTTCCGGGAATGCCCCGGGGCTTTATAAGAGGGGTATTTCCAAGCGTGGCCATTGGTTCCAGATTCAGTATTTGCCTCAATTTCTGAGCAGAATGGGAAAACAAGTAGACAGACTCACTTCCATATGGATTCTCGGTCCGTGGGATACTTGGTTAGGTTTTTCAGCAGCTCCACCAGGGCGAGATGGATGCCTTCTTTAGTTGAGACGTTGGTGCAACACAAGAGCTCATGAAGGGCTTCCCGAATGTCCCTTGAAGAATCCTAAAAGGAAAAGTAACCCCAACCATTTAAGCACTGAGAGAAGACATTCCTGCACACACATTTACTTTGAAGGCAGAGGTTCCTGTTCCTGGGCTGAATTAGTGCTGGAGGCACCTGGAAAGCAGCGCCCATCTCTAATTCTCACAGCTAAGCACAGATGAAGTGACAGCCCAGCAACCTCTGCAGGGTCTCCTGCTGGTCTCATCCACACCCATGCTTCATCTACTGGAAGGAATAGGAACTGCTTCATTGCTGACCTTGAGCAGGGGAAAAATCACTATCTGGTCAGGGTGTGGTTGTACCCTTGAAAGGTCAAGGGCTGGCCAGAACAGATTATCAGTGATCACCTACAGGATAAAAGAACTTGACCTAACTATGGGCTTATAGATGGACAGTAAAAAATAAAACACACTTAAAAGTGTGGTCAGGAATATGGGATCACAGAATCCCAGAATGATATGGGGTTGGAAGGGACCTCGGGAGATCATCTAGTCCAATCCCCTGCCAAAGCAGGTCCACCCAGAGCAGGTTGCACAGGAACGTGTCCAGGTGCATTTTGAATGTCTCCAGAGATGGAGACTCCACCACCTCTCTGGGCAGCCTCTGCCAGGGCTCTGCCACCCCCAAAGGAAAGAAGTTCCTCCTCATGTTTAGATGGAGCTTCCTATGTTCAAGTTTGTGCCATTACCTCTTGTCTTGTCACTGGGCACCACTGAATACCCCTCATGCACCGCTTCTGAGGTCATGTTGCACCCGTTTATTATGTAGGCCGGGGCGATGCTGTTTGGAGGAGCTCATGCAATGCCCAAGCAACACTTTCAGAAGTGCCATGGCTAAACTCCAGCTTAATTAATTACATTCCTTCCACCAAAAACCACTGTGCTGTTGGGAATCAGTGTACTGTAGTTCCTCGCTATCAGCACTTGGGAGGCACTGCTGGACAGAACGTGAAAAAATTTGACAGGATACAAGAACTGGCCACGTTTCAATGGCAGATTTAATTACTTTTTTTAATTATAATTTACTAAGTATCAACAGCTCATTCATCACTGTCTTGCCCAAAAGAAAAAAGGGCAGTCCTCTCCTCAAGGCTTTCAAGTGACAGCCACCACACACAAATGATCAAAGGAGGAAAGCACAGCGGGGCTGCTCAGCTGTTCCTTATTTTGGTGGTAGGAGGGAGACAATGGCCAAAGAGAAGACTCTCCAAGGACTGGAAGAAAATGACCATGGAGGAAATGTACCTAGGTGAAGGTGAGCTGCATGGACCTCAGGAAAGGCGGTACAGAGATACGCGAGGCAGAAGACTACGAAAGGACAGAGAGGGGGACAACTCAGCAGAGACAAGGGCAATAGAAAAAGCAGGATACAAAGCCCAGAGAGAAAAGCAAGGAGTAGCTGGTAGAGTTATTCATAGAATCACAGCACAGTTCAGGTTGGAAGGGACCTTAAAGATCATCTTGTTCCAACCCCCTGCCCTGGGCAAGGACACCTCCCACCAGAGCAGGTTGCTCAAAGCCCCATCCAGCCTGGCCTTGAACCCCTCCAGGGATGGGGCAGCCACAGCTTCTCTGGGCAACCTGGGCCAGTGTCTCACCAACCTCACATGAAACTCACATTAGTTTGAGGAAGAGGAGGCTGAGGGGAGACCTCATCACTCTCTACAACTGCTTGAAAGGACATTGTAGAGAGGTTGGTGCTGGTCTCTTCTCATGGGCAATGAGCGATAGAAGGAGAGGGAATGGCTGCAAGCTGCAGCAGGGTAGGGTTAGGCTGGACATGAGGAAAAGGTTTTTCACAGAAAGAGTGGTCAGTCAGTGGAATGGGCTGCCCAGGAAGGTGGTGGAGTCCCCATCCCTGACTGTGTTTAAGAGTAGATTGGATGTGGTGTTGAGGGATCTGGTGTAGGGGAGAACTTGTAGAGTAGGGCTGATGGTTGGACTTGATGATCCCAAGGGTCTCTTCCAACCTGAATGATTCTGTGATTCTATGAAAGAACTTCTCTCTAATATCTAACCTAAATCTTCCCTCTTTCAGTGGAAAACCATTCTCCCTCATCCTATTGCTCCACTTCCTGATCAAGAGTGATCCCCATCTCTCCAGCTGGCCCCTTTTAGGGACTGGAAGGAGCTCTAAGGTCTCCCTGAAGCCTTCTCTTCTCCATGTGGAATAAACCCACCTCTCTCAGATAGTCAAAGCAGTTGATGAAAAGCGAAGTTATTACCCCATCTCCAACTCTTCCATATTTATATTCCCAAAAGAAATTTTATTTTCCCAAATCCTTTGCTACTTGCAGACAGATCTTACAGCAAGCAAGCCTCTTCCTGAATTGGACACGTTCAGAACCTTAATCTTTCTCCCACTTTACCAACCCTAACACCTGGCAGTGACCATGATGATATAAAACAGAACACACAGCTGATTTAACATACGTGCTCAGTCAGCACAGAAGCTCAAAGCAGACCCAGGTCCACCAGTGACGTGTTTATACCCTGATGAACAAGTCTCCAGCTTGAACAAATGTAAAACCAACCACATAAAAATGTGAGGTGCATAAAAATCATCACTGTATTTGCAAAGTAAGGTCACATTTCACAGCATTTTTTAGATAAAATAGGCTGGGTAGTTTGCTTCTCCCTGAGGCACAACTGAAAGAATCATAGAATCATATAGGTTGGAAGAGACCCTTGGGATCATCAAGTCCAACCATCAGCCCTACTCTACAAGTTCTCCCCTCCACCAGATCCCTCAGCACCCCATCTAACCTACTCTTACTGCTCATATTCATATATAGCTCCTTTACCAATCTCTCTCATATGTATTGAACTAAGCATTTCCCAACCCCTTTTGAAAAGGATCCAAAACTTCTTCAAAATCCATGGATTATTTTTTTATCAGTGGGAGCAGGAGTGGGTGCTAAATTACCAGCAGGAGTTGGGAGCGTGGGCTAAAAAGTGCATCCAATGCTTAATGAGTAGCTGATTCCCACTAGGCAATGAAATATCTTTAGGAAAATTAAATTCCAACTTCGCTGATGCTTAAAGGTGAAGCTATCTTTGAGAAAGCAGCAGAGGTGCTTCTGAAGCTGTGTGTGACACGAGTGGGAAGGTGTGAGGCCTCGAGGGGCTACCACAGCGCAGGCAGAGCTGGTGCAGCGCCAGCCGTACGTTGTGGGTCAACCTGCCTCTGATTTACCCTGGGCTGGAAGCACATCTGGGAATTTTTTCAGTTACATGTGTTCAAGTAATTGGGACAAAGAGAGAAACTTCTCCTTTTACAATTTGCCCACCTATTTCGCTCTGCCTGTGGCANGAGATTTAGATTAGGTATTAGGAGGAAATCTTTCACTCTGAGGGTGGTGAGACACAGGAACAGGTTGCCCAGAGAAGCTGTGGCTGCCCCATCCCTGGAGGGGTTCACGGCCAGGTTGGACGGGGCGTTGAGCAAGCTGATCTAGTGGGAGGGGTCCCTGCCCAGGGCAGGGGTTTGGAACTCAATCTTTAAGGTCCTGTCCAACCCAAACCATGCTGTGATTCTATGAATAACTCTACCAGCCACTCCTTGTTTTTCTCTTTGGGCTTTGTATTCTGCTTTTTGTTTTCTAGGCAGGGGAGTTTGAAACTTGATAATCTCTAAGGTCCCCTCCAACTCTACCATTCTATGATCCTATGATAAAAATCTCTTCCCCTTCCTGGATCAAACCCGTCAACCAGGAAGAGCAACCGACTCACACCATCACTTGGATGCTGGCTGAGCATTGACTGGGAGGATGTTGGTTTGGAACCCTCAAAATTATACTACAGAGCACCCTAACAAACTCCTGGAGAGGTCTCAGGCCCCTGCCCTGTCTCTGCTTGGCGAGCAACGGTGTAGCCAAAGCAGCTGAACAAAGGAAACAGAAGAAAGGAAACTTGAAGTGGCTCAGAGCACTGACCCACAAACCAAGAGAGCAAGAAACACACAGGGCAACAGCACAGTGCTCAAGGGAAGAGCTTTGATCTGAAATTCATCTGTTTCAGAAGTATTTTGTTGTCCTGGAGGTTACAAGCTCTTAGATCTTAGGAGCATTCAAAGAAGGACAAAACCAAAAAGAGGTGGACAGTTTCAGCTCAGAGGAAGGGGCTGATGAGCATTACATGATTATAACACCTCAAAGAAAGCAGGAATGCAATTTTCCTCCACCCTCAGGAATTTCTTACCTCCAGGACAGCCAACACCGTATCCAGCTGGTCTTCCCGCAGCGTGATGTTGTTGGAAATTTTCCTCATGGTGTGTATTGACTGCAACCTCACCTCCTCGATTTCATCGTTGAACATGTCCACCAAAAAATCCAGGCACTTCTCCGCAAAAGAAGGCGAGGACTGAGCCAACATACAGAGGGCTTCGACCGCCGCGATCCGAACCTCTTTGGGAAGTGAAAAGAGAACATCCATTAGTTAGTGCTGCTTAAGCACACCAGTGGTGTTCCTCAGGGCACCAGTTCTCTTCAATATCTGTATCAGTGATCTGAATGAGGGATTGAGTGCACCCTGGGTAAGTTTGCAGATGACACAAAGTTAGGATGGAGTGTCAACCTGCTTGAGGGTAGAAAGGCTTTGCAGAGGGATCTGGACAGGCTGGATCGATGGGCCAAAGCCAACGGGACGAGGCTCAACAATGCCAAGAGCTGGGCCCTGCACTTGGGTCACAACAACCCAGTGCAGCGCTACGGGCTTTGGAAAGAATAGCTGGAGCTGCCTGGCAGAGAAGGACCTGGGGGTGTTGGTCAACACCAGCTGAACATGAGCCAGCAGTGTGCCCAGGTGGCCAAGAAAGCAAACAGCATCCTGGCCTGGATCAGGAACAGCGTGGGGAGTAGGACTCTGGGGGTGATCATCCCCCTCTACTTAGCACTGGTGAGGCCCCACCTCAAGTGCTGTGTCCAGTTTTGGGCTCCTTATCACAAAACAGACATTGAGGTGCTGGAGCAGGTCCAGAGAAGGGCAACAAAGCTGGTGAGGGGTCTGGAGAAAAGTCTTATGAGAAGCAGTTATGAATCTGGGGTTGTTCAGCCTGGAGAAAAAGAGGCCGAGGGAACAACTACACAACTCCCTGAAAGGAGGGTGTAGAGAGGTGGGGCTCAGTCTCTTCTCCCAAGCATCAAGCAATATGGCGAGGCAAAATGGCCTCAAGTTGCACCAGGGGAGGTTTAGGATGGATTTTAGGAAAAATTTCCTTACCCAAAGCACTGGACTGGGCAGCCCAGGGAAGGGGTTGAGGCACCACCCCTGGAGGGATTTAAAAGCCGGGCAGATGCGATGCTGAGAGACAGGGGTTAGCGGTGGTTTTGGCAGCGCTACGTTGATGGCTGAACTCGATGACTTTAAAGGTCCCTTCCAACCTCAACGACTCTGTGATTCTAAAAGCACATAGTACCCAATAGCCAGCCCTCATATTGTTCAAGGCCTGAGCTGGGGACAGGAGATGCTGAGGAAACCCTGAGGGTGATGGAGACCAAGCAGGGACCGAGGCCATTAGGGACCTTTTCCACGGGCCAGTCTCCAGATCAAAAGCTTCATCTCTAACGGGGCTGCTGTGGTAAGCACCTGCAGAGGGACCTGCAAGTAAAGCAGAGGTCTCCCACGCAGCAACAGCACGTTCTGCAAGGGCAGCCACAACCCTGGTTATTGTAAGCAAACTAATTTAGATAATTAAACTCTGCCTAGTTTATTCTTCCTGATGTTTAATTGCTCAGAGCTCTGGGTGCATTTTTAACCTGCCAGGTACCACCTTACGAATTGCTGGAAAGCCCTGGAGTGCCAGCGTTGTGGCAGTGAGGAGAATGACATTCCTCTGCTTCCTGACCTTGGATTCCTCAAAAGAAAGGTAAGAGGTGCCACCTAATTATTCAAATGTCTCAGAATTTAAGCAAAACAAGCATCAAAATGTGTCCAGAGCATATTCATGCTGTAAAATATGATGGGAATTGCAGCCACCCTCACTGGTTTCTATAATATTTATGTGCCAGGGATCAAAAAAATAAGAATTAAGCTGCTGTCTCGCAAACACTATTGTTTTAAACATACTTTTCTTTTTTATTCAAATTAGCTCATCTTGAAAACCCTTATTTAAACTCCTTGCAGAGCTTTTAGGCTTACTGTTCTTAAAGAACATATTTGGTCCCTGATGATTCTGATTCAGGGCACAAAAGGCAAGCGCAGCAAGACCCCTGCTGTTCCCACAACAAAGCTTTTGTCTCCGCTACGAGTCTCCACAGACATTAAGACCAAGGTATTAGGGAAGAAAAACATGTTTAGAATTTAGAAAAACAATTTAGATTTAAGATACAACACGGAATACAAGGGAAGGAGCTCTGCAGGTAAGGAAGAAGAGAGCTCAGCAGTATTTAGAAACACTGCAGTGGAGGCAGAGATCTCCAGTTCACCTGGACAGGCTGGATCGATGGGCCAAAGCCAACGGGACGAGGTTCAACAATGCCAAGAGCTGGGCCCTGCACTCGGGTCACAACAACCCAGTGCAGCGCTACGGGCTTTGGAAAGAATAGCTGGAGCTGCCTGGCAGAGAAGGAGCTGGGGGTGTTGGTCAACTCCAGCTGAACATGAGCCAGCAGTGAGCCCAGGTGGCCAAGAAGGCCAACAGCATCCTGGCCTGGATCGAGATCAGCGTGGGGAGTAGGACTCTGGGGGTGATCATCCCCCTCAACTTGGCACTGGTGAGGCCCCACCTCAAGTGCTGTCCAGTTTTGGGCCACTTATGACAGAAAAAGATATTGAGGTGCTGGAGAAGGTCTAGAGAAGGGCAACAAAGCTGGTGAGGGGTCTGGAGAGTTAGCCTTATGGGGAGAGGCTGAGGGAGCCGGGGGTGTTCAGCCTGGAGAAAAGGAGGCTGAGGGAAGACCTTCTTATTCTCTACACTTCCCTGAAAGGAGGGTGTAGAGAGGTGGGGGTCAGTCTCTTCTCCCAAGTCACAGGCCATAGGACAAGAGGAAATGGCCTCAAGTTGCACCAGAGGAGGTTCAGATGGGATATTAGGAAAATCTTTTACATGGAAAGGGTTATTAAGCCTTGGACTGGGCTGCCCAGGGAAGGGGTTGAGGCACCATCCCTGGAGGGATTTAAAAGAGGGGATGACATAGAGCTCAGTGACATGGGTGAGTGATGCTTGTTGGGTTTTTTTAATCAGTTAGGCTGATGGTTGGACTCAATGATCTTAAAGGTCCCTTGCAATCTCTGCAATTCTATGATCTGTATATATTCTACATCTGCCCATTTTATCAATGCTCCCCAGTTACACCATTCTGCCCCAACACCCGCAGCACAAGAAACTGGAGAAAGAGTTTCACAGGCCAATGAAAAATCCAGGAAACGTATTTTTACTGTTAGTCAGTAAAAAACCCCGAAGCTGCATTTTCAAGCTTCAGGGGGAGCTGAGCTATTAGGAAAATATGCTTTTATTTGCAGGAGTCATGGCAGAATAAACCAGCTTTTCCAACACCATCTGCAGTGATGGTTTTGTCATGGTAGTTTTGCACTTTCTTGATTTTGCCTCATCATTGCAGGAACCTTAAAGGCAAATCGAGGAATAACATCCAGAGCTCGGGATTTTCACAGCTCTACGCAAACAGCAGCCATTTTTAATAGGCCTTAAAAAACCATAGAAATCTTCACTTATTCATGGGAAAGCTGGGCTGGGAAGGGCAGCACAGAGCCTTCTCCTGAGGCTGTCAATGCTACAGCCAAACCTTGGAGGTCAGGAACGTCTGTGTTCCAGTTTGACCCTCAGAAGAGAGCAGATCAGGTACCACCTGCTGGAAAAGAGACCACGGCCTCCAAGTCCATCACTAGAAAACCACAAGAGACCAATACAATAGCACCATGGAACAGGCGAGTGTGACCTCAGAAAACAGGGATTTCCATTAAAGAAAAAGAATTCTCTATAACATTGCTAATATTGGGAGCAAGACCTCACCTGAAATTGAAGTACCTGAGAACACAGAGATCCAGTTACCAATTTTTGAGACTAAAGCACTCTAATTGGCCATGAGGAGAGCTTTTATGGCAGCAGAGACTGAAAGGAGCCCAGCCTCTTTAGCCCCATGTGAAATGAAAGCTGTCTCTTCATTCTTTAGGGAAGCCAGTCTTCTGGCTCAACAACTATTTCATTTGAAACCTCCCACTAAGAACAAATGGGTATAAACTGGCCATGGATAAAACCGAGTGGGAAATTAGAAGGAGGAAACTCCTGTTTACTGGAGCTGGTGGGTTCATCTCCACTAGTTCTAACCTTTGTTAGGATGGAATCTGCTCTGTTCACAAAATTAATGATTACTGGACTCCAAGGACACCGGTTCTTTGTAGTGCAATGGATTAAACAACAAGTTGTACAAATTTTGAATTTACTTCCTGGAGAGAAAACACCAAATTTCAAACAGCAGCAGCTGATGCTGCCAATTTAAAGCCACATGCAACTGGTAAGTCATTAAACAAAAGAATCCCAGTGGCTTTCTGGGTAACATAAGCAACCACTTCTTAGCAGCTATTTTACTAAAACTTCACTGCTTATAGGAAGATATTTGGGTTTGGCAACTCAGTGGAACTTCTCTATCCAAAACTCCGTGCTTTGAAACAAACGCCGTATCAGAGATCACAATAGAATAAAAACCCACAGCTCCAAACTCCACAAATTTGTTAAAGAAACTCCACACACAACAGTGAAATGACCTATTCCGACACCAACCAAACAAAAACACTATCACAGAATGATAGGAGGTTGGAAGGGACCTTGGGAGATCAACCCCCCCTGCCAAAGCAGGTTGCACAGGAACGTGTCCAGGTGGGTTTTGAATGTCTCCTTCTCTGGAGACTCCACCACCTCTCTGGGCAGCCTCTGCCAGGGCTCTGCCACCCTCAAAGGAAAGAAGTTCCTCCTCACGTTTAGATGGAACTTCTTATGTTACAGTCTGTGTCCATTTCCTCTTGTCCTCTCACTGGGCACCACTGAAAAAGACTGGTCCCATCCTTCTGACATTTATTTATTTATGGGTGTTGATCAGATCCCACCTCAGCCTTCTCTTCTCCAGACTACAAGGACCCAAGTCCCTCAGCCTTTCCTCCTAAGAGAGATGTTCTAGTCCCCTCATCATCTTTGCAACCCTCTGCTGTACCCCTTCCAGCAGCTCCCTGTCCTTCCTGAACCGAGGAGCCCAGAAGTGGACACAACACTCCAGACGGGGCCTCACCAAGGCAGAGCAAAAGGGGGAGGATGACCTCCCTCGACCTGCTGGAACCAAACCAACCCAAACAACCCCAAAAAGCTTATTAGCCAGAAGTTAGTCCCTAATAAGTTAACACTTACCATACATCTCATCTTCCAGGCCGTGAACAAAGGCCCCACAAGCTCCCGACTCGATCAAGTTCACGGCACCTGTGTCGATTTCCTCTTTGGGAGCATCGTCTCCCCATTTTCTGCCACTTGAAAACTCCCCAGAGCTGTAGAGTTCTTTGGCCCTTTCATGCGCCGTGCGCTTCCTCTGCCCAAACAAGTTTTCCAGTTACAACCACGGTACACTTTAAATACGACCCAGGAAAACATTACATGGTTTTCCTGGGTTTGAAAACAGATGTAGCCAGAGGCTTAAAACACTGACAGAGAGAGGCAAATGCTTAAGAAAAGCAAATACTGCCTTTTCTTCTATGAATATTTCTAATGGCTGGTAACTCTCGGTGCGTTTGATGTTGGGAAATGATAATAACTAACACATTTTAATTAACATATGCTTAGACCTCCGTTCTGAGAACAGCCAAACTGGGTCAGTAGAAAGGCCTGGCTTGTTAAGTATCCAACAACTGATCTGCAAAACCACACGCTATGACTTTGCAGGGAAACTTAGAATAAATAGAATGGTTTGGGTTGGAAGGGACCTTAAAGATCATCCAGTTCCAGCCCCGTGCCCTGAGAAGGAACACCTCCCACCAGACCAGGTTGCTCAAAGCCCCATCCAGCCTGGCCTTGAACCCCTCCAGGGATGGGGCAGCCACAGCTTCTCTGGGCAACCTGGGCCAGTGTCTCACCACCCTCACAGCAAAGAATTTCTTCTTGACATCTAATCTAAATCTCCCCTCTTTCAAGTTGTTAAAGTGCAACTAAACACTTTAATGAGTATCAATAGTACCCAGAGTTCAGTGATGTGGAAAACACGATATTCATTCAGTCTGTTTGCTCTCCTTTCTCCCTTAAAGAAAGCTGTGCAGCACTTTAACAGCCTTGCCAAAGCAGCCCACAAAAACTAGCAGCTCAAGCTTCCTTGTTCGTTCATAGACAGAAATGACAAATGTAACACCCCCCAGGGAAGTTGTTTAAGGAATTTTGCTGAGAAATCTTGCTCTTAGGGCTCAGGAGCCCCAGCCTTGAGCTACTCACATCTCTTGAAACTCCTAGGCCTACTGCTCAGATCTTGCAGGATGCTTCCCCAAGTTTGGGGAGCAAACTAGGGTGCAATCATTCCATACACAAGAAATAAAGCTTTTAGCCAACAGGGTGCAGAAGAACCCAAACATTTACCTCTCATCTTTGAAACCCAAATAGCCTCAGGCTATTTATTACATGCTGGGCTAACGAAATCCAAACCAAGCAATTGCTTCACCGACTTTAATCTAAAAGAAAACCCTTTGTCATCAATTAACTCTCAGCAGCCCCAAGGCAAGGACACGCTAAACAAACACACACAAACATTAACACACCTTTTGGGTGGTTTTAGCACAATACACATAGAAAAAAAAAAGCCAAATGGGAGCATTTACATACCCTCAGATCCGACATGAGCTTCTTGTCAAGGGTCTGCTCTAAGAAATGGGAGCTAACTTGTTGCATAGAACCCTAAATGAAAATAAAAAAGAAATACCAAAAGGAAAGAACAGGATTATTCTAAATTACACCATAGAATTGCCTGATTCATCCCAACATGGCATCCAATCTTACCCACTCGTTCCAAGAGCTATATACAATGCTTATCACTATCACCTATCAGAGCCCAAAGAATTTTACTTAAGATGGTCAGAAGGACTCATTTTCCCTCTAAGGTTACTATGGTCTTTCTCGAGTTCAACTGGTTTACACGTCCTGTGCTGGAAAAGCAGGGGGGAGGGAATTATGACAAGTACATGCTTTTTTCTGGGATGGCCAACCCTCTACTCTCAAGGAAGAAATCACTGCAGAGTTCAGCTGAGAAACTTTTGGGTTACCTCAAACCATCCCATTTCTTTCTTCTCAGAATTCGGTAGAGGTTTACCTATAGTTTTTCAACATTCAGCCATTTCTTTTCAAATATACGTGATAAGTAAGATAAGACCAACTATGTGGAGATAGAAAAGAAGGTAACTTACCAACAGCTTAGCAGCTTGTACTCTAACAACCCAGGAGCCATCGCTCACCATGTGACAGATCTTTCCAAATGCATCATCAACCAAGCGAATTTCTTCATTGGAAGAAGGAATTGGCACGATGCTGACAGAGAAACACAAATCAGGATGCTGATTTACATCCTGCTGGACGGCAGCAAGCAAGAAACAGCTCTGCTGAGTTCCTAAGGACGTGCAACAAGTACCCAGGGGGGTTGCCCTGGCAGGGGGTTGATGGACAAGACGATTTCTGAAGGTCCCTTCCATTCCCCACCATTCTGTGATGAGGAACCAAAACCTCACCCAGATCAGCGCGTTCTTATCAGGTATCAGCAAGCTGTACACATCTTTATTTATTTATTATTTAAACAGCTACTCCTGAGGCTTCCTAGCACAAAACTCTCCAGATTAGGGTAATCCTTGTGCTGGTGTTTTGAGCCACTGTGCACACAGTACCCACCTTTCAGGGTAAAGCTGGCTGAGGACCCAGATCAGCTGAACCGCGGCACTGCGCACTTGCTCATAGTCGTCAGCCAACAGCTTGCAGGCCTGAAAAGGAGAGGCACAGAATTTTCCAGAATACCTGCAGCACCTCCCCCAGAGCTGTCACTCACTTCCCACAATGCAATTAGGATCCTCACCATGAATCAGTTACGACAGATTAAAACAATTCAGTGTTCCCTTCCACCCCCTAGTATTCCCATGTTGACTGAGGGAGACCAGCCCTAATCAAACCAATTGGGCAGGTGCTGTAAAACTCCAGAAATGCCTGCACTTTGGGAGAACAAAATGCAGATCTGGTGTAGAACTGATCTGATACAGGCTTCAGCTGCACAACCTCATTGACATCACAAGCAGAGGCTTCCCATGGACTCTCCAATGAGCAAGGGTTTAAGACTTCAAGATTGCGAGATGACAGTAAAAATTCCCTATTCCCATTATTATCTCCCTCAATAAACCATCTACCCCAATCAAACCATATGCTTTAGTGCATTAAGAGAGCTGCCTGGCAGAGAAGGAGCTGGGGGTGTTGGTCAACACCAGCTGAACATGAGCCAGCTCAACACCAGCAGTGTGCCCAGGTGGCCAAGAAGGCCAACAGCATCCTGGCCTGGATCAGGAACAGCGTGGGGAGTAGGACTCTGGGGGTGATCATCCCACTCAACTTGGCACTGGTGAGGCCCCACCTCAAGTGCTGTCCAGTTTTGGGCCCCTTACGACAGAAAAAGCTATTGAGGTGCTGGAGAAGGTCTAGAGAAGGGCAACAAAGCTGGTGAAGGGTCTGGAGAGTTAGCCTTATGAGGAGAGGCTGAAGGAGCCGGGGGTGTTCAGCCTGGAGAAAAGGAGGCTGAGGGGACAACTACACAACTCCCTGAAAGGAGGGTGTAGAGAGGTGGGGGTCAGTCTCTTCTCCCAAGTCACAGGCCATAGGACAAGAGGAAATGGCCTCAAGTTGCACCAGAGGAGGTTCAGATTGGATATTAGGAAATCTTTTACATGGAAAGGGTTATCAGGCCTTGGACTGGGCTGCCCAGGGAAGGGGTTGAGGCACCATCCCTGGAGGGATTTAAAAGACGGGTTGACACAGAGCTCGGTGACATGGGTGAGTGATGCTTGTTGGGTTTTTTTAATCAGAGTTAGGCTGATGGTTGGACTCCATGACCTTAAAGGTCCCTTCCACCCGAGATGATTCTATGGTTAAGCAAAACAAAATGCAAACTGGACTTTTATTTCCACTGCCAGTTGGCAATAAGGACTATAGACGACCAAAGCGTGATGGACTCCACCTCTGCTCAGCGCCCTCCTCCTCCCAACACATATTGTCACCAAATCTAAAAAGCAAGACAGACATACAAGTAAATACAAGTTTTTTTACCTGGCTGTAAATAGCCTGCTGTAATTTTAATCCTCTCTCATGAAGCTGCAGCTACAGAGAAAAAACCAAACACATATAGTTATGCTTTCTTGTGCTGTTAAGTGACAGAGACTAATTATTCACCATTTTTTTTCTGCCTTGAGTAAACTCAGTTGCTTGCATTTCTCGATTGCTGCCGTAATTAAAACATTTCATTACCTTGGACATAAGTGTTTTAAATAATCATTGTGATTTCAGTATCATTTTTATTTAACTTGAGTTATTCACGCTGTGATTGGTGAGGAAAACACAATTTATATAAACATGCTGTCTGTCCATTCTCCCAACCTTCAATTGCTTCGTGTCAGTCATTTTAATTGCACAATTACAACAGCCAGAGGTATCTGCAAAATGATTAGTTTGCTACAGTTCCTGAAGCATGGACCCAGAAGCAGCATTGCCAATGGGTTTTCATCCCATGTAAACCTTTTAAACTGCCAGAACAGAGGAAAAGCATAAACTGTCCTGCTAAACATTGGTTCTATTTGGAATAAAGTAGTACCATGAATGTGACTCGTCAACAAAAGGATAAAACCAGCTGAATGAGGTCAGCAACAGAATCACAGAATGATATGGGGTTGGAAGGGACCTTTGGAGATCATCTACTCCAACCCCCTGCCAAAGCAGGTCCACCCAGGAGCAGGTTGTACAGGAACATGTCCAAGCAGGCTCTGAATGTCTCCAGAGATGGAGACTCCACCACCTCTCTGGGCAGCCTCTTCCAGGGCTCTGCCACCCTCCAAGTGAAGAAGTTCCTCCTCATGTTTACATGGCACTTCTTATGTTCAAGTTTGTGCCCATTACCTCTTGTCTTGTCACTGGGCACCACTGAACAAAGACTATCCCCATCCTCCTGACACCCACTCTTGAAGTATTTATAGGTGTTGATCAGATCCCCCCTCAGCTTCTCTTCTCCAGACTAAGCAGACCCAAGCCCTTCAGCCTTTCTTCCTAAGAGAGATGCTCCAGGTCCCTAATCAACTCAGTTGCTCTTCTATATCCACTTCTTCAACAACCCATTGACAAAGTTGAGGAAAAACCCACAAACAGTAGCAAGGAAAATCATGGTCAAGAACCCAGAAGTGGTGACTGACCATGAATTCATTCTCTGTGCAAGGACAGTTGTGTTTGAGCCGTAATTATAAATTCAAGGTCATAAACTGGCCATGGATTCAGCTGGACCTCATTGTAAAATTAATTCAAATGAAAATCCAAGTGGAACAAAAATGAAGGACAAGTGCAACCTCCAGCAGAGGGAGATCCCAGACAGACTCAAGTGCAATCTGATCTCCTCAAAACCATCCTGCTTCTTTCTTTGGAGTTTAGCATCATTGATTGGAATACCCTTAATTCAAATACTCTTATTGACCACGTTAGCTGAGATGCTGTTACAAACTTTGAGCTTAACAGAGAAACTTCATAAACCCTCATGGTCACAGGCAATTCACAATTGCTGCAAAGCTAAAAGCTTCTGGGGGATCCCCACACTCCACCCCACGTGAAAACCAGTAAATCTCATAAAGAGAGAAAACTGAAAAAAGTGACCATGGAGTAAAACATAAATGTTGTTTAAAAACAGACTTCTCTCTGGACTTATCCCACAGGCTTCCTGTGGCGTGTTGGAGAATCAGTGGTTTCACTGTAATTATGGTACCCAATGCTGAATCGAGAAGAACAGATTTCACACTAGAAGGCGGAGCCTTCACATGGTCCAACAATAAATAATCAACAGATCAAAAAGCTTCTTCAGTTACAGCTGAAACAGAAATCGTTATGAATCACTAAAATGCCCTTTGAAAGCTCACGTTACACTCCTATTTCAAGACCTAGTTTGTTTTTCCAGGAAATTCTGATATGCTAGATGGACTTAGAATCATAGAATAGAATCATTTAGGTTGGAAGAGACCCTTGGGATCATCAAGTCCAACCATCAGCCCCACTCTACAAGCTCTCCCCTACACCAGATCCCTCAACACCACATCTAATCTGCTCTTAAACACAGTCAGGGATGGGGACTCCACCACCTCCTTGGGCAGCTGATTCCACTGACTGACCACTCTCTCTGTGAAAAACTTTTTCCTAATGTCCAGCTTAAACCTTTTACTAAATTAATTAAATAATCTTTAATCCAAACCTCTCTCAATTAATTTACAGCCACCTGCTAGTTTCCAACTAGAACCCAAACAGTTTATTCCACTGTACCAGCAACACTTACCATGGCTTTTATAGCTGCAGTCCTTACACGAGGGTCCTGGTCATTAAAATGATCTCCTATTATCTTCTGGACATCTTTGGCAGCCTGGCTTTCAGCTTCTTTTGCAACACCTTTTTCCACAGGCCCAAGACAGCCAATTAATTGAAGACACTTATTTCTTACACCGTGGGAAGAGTCTGTCAGATGCTGTGCAATGGAACAGATGAGTAGAATAACTGGATTCTTACTGTTCTTTCACCCCTTCGAAACAACTAATGGCATTAAGATTCCCAGCAGTTAAAAAAGTGTTAGTATTGTGGGAGTTTGGTAGGAAAAAGGGAAATAATTTAAAACACTGACTACATCCTTTTTTTCCTGTGACAGGGGTAGAAGTTTCCTGCCCCAGAGAGGCCACCTTACCTTGCAGGCTACCTCCACCAGTCTCATCCTGACAGATGGATTCTCTGTGAGTTTTGTGCCAATCACCAAGAGGGTGTCCAGCAGCTGAGCAAGGACTTGGTGAGACTCTGCAAAACAAACCACTGAAAGGCTGAGGACCTCTACTGAGCTCCTTACCAGCAACAGAATCACAGAATG
>VZTM01019491.1:66537-91434 GCA_013400555.1 Jacana jacana
AGCACCCTACTGAGAAAGACTTGGGGGTACTGGTGGGTGAAAAGCTGGACATGAGCTGACAATATGAATTTGCAGCCCAGGAAACCAAGAACATCCTGGGCTGCCTGAATAGAAGCGTGACCAGCAGGGTGAGGGACGGGATTCTGCCCCTCTGCTCAGTTCTCATTGAGACCTCACCTGGAGCACTGCACTTAGTATTGTGGGGTCTCCAGCACAAGAAAGACATGGACCTGCTGGAGCAGGGCCAGAGGAGGCCACAGAGATGCTGGAAGGGCTGGAGTCCCTCTGCTGTGAAGACAGGCTAAGAGAGTTGGGGGTGTTCAGCCTGGAGAAGGGTCCAGGGAGACCTTAGAGCCCCTTCCAGTACCTAAAGGGACTCCAGAAAAGGTGGAGAGAGACTCTTGATCAGGTATGGGAACCATAGGATGAGGGGGAACGGTTTCAAAATGAAAGAGGGGAGATTTGGATTAGGTGTAAGGAAGAAATTCTCTGCTGTGAGGGTGGAGAGACACTGGCCCTGGTTCCTCAGAGAAAATATGGATGCCCCATCCCTGGAAACATTTCAGGTGAGGTTGGATGGGGCTCTGAGCAACCTGACCTTGTGGAAAATGTCCTTGGCCGTGGCAGAGAGGTTGGACTAGATGACCTTTAAACGTCGCTTCCAACTCAAACCATTCTATGACTCAATAAATGACATTAAAATACAATTAAACTGCATCAAATAAAACACATACACACTGTGAATAGAACATAGAACGTAAAAATGGATTTCAATAAAGCCACAAAGAGGACAACCTGTATTTTACTATTACAAATCCAATGCTAATAAACTAATGCCTTCTTGCATCAGCTCTGATGAACGAGCCTGCAGCAGGGTAAGAAAAAAAACCACCCTCCTCTTCAAACGAGATTCCACTCTAAGGAAGACTGTCCTCTAGAACAGAGCACTTCAGAAGCACCAGCTCCCACATGGAGATGCAAAAGCAAACTTTGCACTCCTTTAAAACTAAGCCATCCAGCAGGCAGGTCTCAGGAACGCTTTTCTCCCCCTCAGAACATGATATTGTCCATCACTCTCTACAAAAGCACTCTCAACAACAATTCCCAACTACACACATCAGGTATAAGGGCCTTGCCGCTGTCCTAAACGCTTAAAAGACAGAGTGATTCTGCCTTGATCTCAGGCACCACCTGAAAAACCAGACTTACTCTCATTTTGAAGGGTGTTAATGGCATCATCCATAATGCAGTCCGGGGAAAACCCCGCGGTCTTGGATAACAAGCCCAGCAAGGAAGCAATCTTCAGTCTTACAGAGGCATCATTCTCCTGGAAGGAAACACCAGACACCCTCAGTCATTCTCCAGCCTGAAGAGCTTAGAACACTACACACCTGCAGGACCCAAAAGTAATTCAGCACAAGGGTCTGAATCAAGCTACTTTCTCCCCCTCCTCCATATGTCTGCAGCACACACCCCATAGAAAATTAACCATACCAGAACGTGGCAGCTTCCAGTATGTTTCAAAACTACCTTCATGCTGTTTGAGGTCTAAACTTCAAACTTTAAACTGAAGTTTAAATAAATCATTGTTTCAAGAGCATGGAAAATTCACTGTTGCTAACATCAATATCTTTGCAAGCTTTTAACAAACATAGAGGAGGATTTTAGGAGACAAACTGAGACTGATGGTCTCTTGAGCGCTGCTACGCAGCAGAATCTGGGGGCTACAGGAAACAACCCTTTATTTTAATGGTGAGGAGGAATCCTGCCAATCTGACAGAATACAATAAATAATAATTAATAATAAAAGAAGAGAAACTCAACAGAGGAAGGTTAAAACAAATAAAATTGAAGTAGGTGTTAGCTGCACACATCTACTCATTTAAACAACAGCAAAAACTGGCATAAGTAGTTACATAAATAAGCTTCACACATAAGTATTAATTTTAAATTCATTTTTGAAGTTCATTCCTTTCAAAAGGAGGTATTATTTTCAGTCTTCCACAGATCTGTGCACACAAGGCTTCTGGTCATAACTCTCCCTTTCACCACATTGCTCATGATACCCAGTACAGGGTAGAAAGACAAAAAGAAGTGTGGATTTCATGCTTAGACCTGCCCAGGCACCTGTGCAACGCTGACCACAGAGGAGCAGTAATATTACAACTACAAATATTACATCTTCCAGCAGGTGCAGAAATATTACCCCTTTAACCTCTTTTAACAGTGTTAAAGAGAGACTTCAGCGACACACCCACCCCCCAAGTGAGAATTGTGATACCCTCAGGAGCAATCACTTTCTCAGCTGAGCTGAGAAGCGTTTTCTCTTCTCAGGGCTGAAATTATGTGTTTGAGCAACAGTGCAGGATGCATAGATTTCTGCAGTATTGGGGTGCTTACTCTCCACTACTCACAGTCTTTTAAGAAAATAACAACCCTCCCCATGAATACAGGGGACATCAATGAAAAGGACACTTCTAAAGGCAGTTTTAATAGCCTTAGGAATAATACCTGCAGTGGTATTACCGTGTTACACTTGTAGAATCACAGAATGATTTGGGTTGGAAGGGACCTTTAAAGGTCATCTAGTCCAACCTCCCTGCCATGGGCAGGGTCATCTTCAACTACATCAGGTTGCTCAGAACCTCATCCAACCTGACCTTAAACACCTGCAGGGAAGGGGCATCTACCACCTCTCTGGGCAACCTGGGCCACTGTCTTACCACCCTCAGCTTAAAAAGACTTCTACAAGCAGCCTCCAACTCCAGAAAACATTTTCTCCCTCCTTCTAATGGTTCACAAGGAGGAAATTAGAGAAAGTTATCCTTTAAGTTTGCAGGTCTTAACACTGTCTCCACGACCAAAACACCAGTAAGTGAAGGCACCCGAGTCAGGACCAGGTGGAGCCTGTGACTATTCTACATCCAAATGCACAAGAAAACAAGACCAGAAGGAGGATCTGGAAGGCTACTTAGTTCCCAGCTTCATCACCTTGTAATAATGCTCCAGCAAGATCCTGACAACCCCTTCCACGCTCTCCACTTCCACGGGCTTCCTGGCAAACTGCAGCAGGTACTGCAAGGCGTCTGCAGGCGAGGTGGCTTTGCACAGGTCGACATGGAGTGCTGCTGACTTGCTGGGCTTGGTCAGCCGCAGCTTCTTAGCTGATGGATCCTCATGCTGCTGCTGCAGGCAGAGGGACACGGTTCAGAAATGCAGAGCAAACACCGACCCACTCCTTCCCAGAGCGAACACCGTCTCAACACCAAGTCTCAGGAAGCTCCTGTGCCCCATAGCAGTCACTGGTCTCCCCCTCATCTCTCTTACGGAGGAACACACTCTCACTCCCCTGCAGCTGCTCCTGTCCTGCCCTGCTAGCTCCTATCCCCGGGAAACACCGCCTCTCTTAAATCTAAGAGAAACTCTTAGGTCTACAGGGCAAATTCTACTCCTTCCAACCCCAGACAATCAGCCCAGGGCAAACATAACTTCTTCCACGCCCACCGGTTTGGAGCAGCCCGTAAACTCACAGCAGTGAAACTCGCTGCCGCTGTCCCGCCCTGGCAGGGGGCAGCCGCGGACTTTCCTTGGCCGCCCCCTCCCCACCCCCCCGCGGGAGCACTCTTCCCTTCCCGCACATACCCAGAGGCAGCCCCCGTCGCTCCAGACAGCTCCGACGTCCCTAAAACCGAGAGCAACCCCTCCCGCTCCTCCCCAGCCCCTCATCGGCCGCCTCGGACCCAAGGACCCCGTCCCATAGCGACAGGCAGCACACCCAGGCTAGGCCCCGGGCTAGGCCGGCGGCTTTTCCCACAGCTCCACCTCACCCGCCGGCACCACCCACCACACAGCGGCACTCGGGGCTTTCCCCCTCCACCCCGCTCAGCCTGAGCCGACGACGTAGCGGTGAATTACCTGGACCACCTTGGTGAACTCCTCGTACACCCGCTTCTTCAGGTGCGCCGCCATGACGCCGCCCAGCCCTCCGCGGCCGCCGTAGGCACAACCCGGAAGAGAAACCATAGAGTCACCCGTAGGCAGGTGTCAGAAGGCGGGATCCCTCTTTCCAGCTGGAGGCCGTGCTCTATGGTCAGGCGGCTGATCCCACACGGGCCAGCTTCCCGTTGCCATGGGAACGCGGGCCTAATATGGCGGCTGCGGCCTGACCGGCCCCGCAGTCAAACCTCGCTAGGGGATCGGTCCTATTAGCCCCGCGCAATTTTCCTCCAAAATACCCAATTGTTTCATTATTATTCGACGTTAGAATACATCCAGACCAAAACAGAATTATGGAATCTCAGAACAGTTTAGGTTGGAAGGGACCTTTACAGGCCATCTAGTCCATCCACAGTGCCGTGACAGGGTGCAAGGACAACCCGGACTTGCATCTCACCACCCTCAGCATATAAAATGTCTTCCTTTTATCTAGTCTAAATATCCCCTCTTTTAGTTTAAAGCCATTACCCTTTGTCCTATCAGTACAGACCCTGCTAAAATGTTTGTTCCCATCTCTCCTGGAGCCCCTTCAGAGGGACTGGAAGGGACTCTAAGGTCTCCCCGGAGCCCTTTCTTCTCCAGACTGAATCCCCCCATCTCTCTCAGCCTGTCCTCACAGCAGAGGGGCTTCAGCCCTCCCAGCATCTCTGTGACCTCCTCTGGCTCTGCTCCAGCAGGTCCATGTCCTTCTTGTGCTGGAGACCCCACAATACTAACTGCAGTACTCCAGCCCTCCCAGCATCTCCATGGCCTCCTTTGGCCCCACTCCAACAGGTCCGTGTCTCTCCTGTGCTGAGGCCCCAGAGCTGGAGGGTGCTCCCCAGAGCAGAGCAGAGGGGCAGAATTCACCCCCCGGCCCCACTGGCCACGCTTCTGGGGATGCAGCCTGGGATGTGGGGGCTTTCTGGGCTGCCAGCTCACGTTGTCTGCTCGTGTTGAGCTTCTCATCCACCAACACCCCCAAGCCCTTCTCCTCAGGGCTGCCCTCCATTCTCCACCCAACCTGGATTTGTGCTTGGGATTGCTCTGACTCAGGTTCAGGACCCTGCGCTTGGCCCAGTTGAACCTCATGAGCTTCACATGGGCCCACTTCTCAAGCCTGTCCAGGTCCCTCTGGGTGGCATCCCATCCCTCAGGCATGTCAACCTCACTGCTCAGCTTGGCATCATCTGCAAACTTGCTGAGGGAGCACTCAATCCCACCATCCAGTTTAATTAGGAATTATTCAAAGCCATTAGCATAAAGATAAAACTTCAGAGTTAGAGGATTTGGGAGGAAAGATGTAGGTAAATAAAGCACTTTTTTTATCATTCAAAGAGCTTTTAAAAGTTATTTATTTAACTCCCAGAGATTATTCTCCTTAACTGGAAGAAATACATCTTCTTAGTAGTATAGGAAATATGATCAGAATCGGATTAGCCATTATGATTGTGATTAAAACCAAGCTAACAGCCACCTCCAGTACAAAAATAAACTTTTGAATACTAACATTTTTACAACACTCAATGTAGGACCCAACTTGTGTTCCATGAAGGAGAATTTGCCCTGAAGTCTCAGGCTGTCTCTTTGGTAGTGCTTCCTTCCTGTCAAATCAGGGTGGGTTTTCCCTATTCTTTCAGAAGCTTATCCAGTTAGAAATAGTAGTTTAATAATAATGAATATCATAAGAAAAAGATTAAAATAGTCTGGCCTGAGAGAGGAGAGTGTGTCCTTAGATTATAAACTCCTCACATCAGCGATGCTATTTTTGCTTCTTGTTGATCCTGGACCAGAGCTGAGGTTCTCTGTCCTTCCTTCAGAATAAATAATAAATAACAGTAATAAATACATTGGCTGGAGAGCAGGGTGTCTTCTGGAGGAACGTGATGACTGAATCCTTTTTAACCTAGGTTATAGTGTGGAAAGCAGTGAGGAAAAGAAGACGGATCCACATTTAAGTTGAGCGTGTGTGAATGCAGCTGGGAATTGCCTGTATGTGACCGGTTCCTGTTTGCACCGAGAGACCAACTCCACCTCTCCACGAGACATACTTGGGATTATTAATTTCTCTTGGATTGAGTGAGGTTGCCTTGACCCTCAGATCTGGCTCTCTGAACTTACCGACTAGTCAGCAGCACTGAAGGAGTAAAATTCCTCCTTTTCCTGACACCTTTTAAATCGTACAGTTATCCCCTAAAGCCCTGGATGACAGAGGCTCTGAAGTGCTCTTCAGTTTGGCAGACAACCAAAGGAGATCCTTTCGTTGGGTTGTGCGGGTTTTTTTTCCTGTCCCTCAGGTGATCCATGGCTTAGTCTCCATGGCCCAAGTTAATTTGTTTTAATAATTGCTTTCTTCTCTTGCTCATCGATGGTGGCACTTTGCTACCACCAGGTGAACAGGAACTTGTAGAAGAAGTCATGCGATTTGAAGCGGAAACCTTTTTCAGCGACGTGGGGCTGAAAGGATATTTTATACCCTTTGGCTTCAACGTCCATCTGAATGCAGTCCAGCAGGTCAGAAATACCTGGCGCTGCCTTCCAGGGGCCAAACTTCACCACGGATTTTTTGTCCATGTCCAAACTGTTCAAGGCATCCTGACATCTGGCCGCATCCTCCTCAGTTCTGACCACGCACACGATGACGCTGGAGCGACGAGATGCCACCGCTTCCGCCCTGGCGATGCGGATCATCAGTTCGATGTTCTCGCTGTAGTTGGGCACGCGAGCCAGGAACTGCTTCCTCGCCACCAGCTCCCCGAAGATCTGTGGGGAGTCCTCCAGCTGTTTGATCAGAGGTTCGATGTCATAGAACAAGGCCTCCTTGTAGACATCCTGGATGCACTGGGTGGGCACTTGGTTACTGCGCAGGTACTCCAAGATGTATTTGAAATAGGTGCCTGGCCTGTCGATGAAGAACCTCCCTTCGGAGTCAGTCCTGAGTTTGGGCTGGCCGGTGAACATCTCTGCCAGCTTGGAGCCAGGGTGTTTCTTCAAGGTGCTCAGCGTTGTCGTGTACATCTCCCCACCGACGTTTAACTCCACGATTGGCGACAACTGCAAGTATCACAAGGGCACAAAAAGCCACGTGCGTTACCTGTCTGGGGCTGTACACATGGAAGTGTCAAGGAAAAGGAAAAATAAAAAGCTATCACAGCTGGAAATTGGAATGAAGAGTGGTATGAGGCCCCACCCTTGGGGACAGATGGGAACATCCACCTCATCCACCTGGTGAAGCGTCTAGAGAACAAGTCATCTGAGGAGAGGCTGAGGGAACTGGACATGGTTAGTTTGGAGAAGAAGAAACTGAGGGGAGGCCTCCTTGCCCTCTACAATTACCTGAAAGGAGGTTGGAGAGGTTGGAGAGAGGTGGGTGTTGGCCTCTTCTCCCAATGGGAATAATGAATGACAGGACCAGAAGAAGTGGTCTGAAGTTGCAGCAGGGGAGGTTCAGATTAGATACTGGGAAGAGTTAGAGCGGTCAGGCCCTGGAACAGCCTGCCCAGGGCGGTGGTTGAGTGACCATCCCTGGAGGTATTTAAGACACACGTAGATGCGGAACTTCAGGGCATGCTCTAGTGGCTGAGATTGTAGGGGTTTTGTGTGTGTGTGTGGTTGGACTCGATGATCTCAGAGGTCCTTTCCAACCATGAAAATTCTGTGATTGTGTGATTTACTGCTATAAGCAGACGCAGGATGTATACAGCCCCCACAACCAGAGCAGCAGAGACGGGGACATTTCTAAATGGCTGAGTCCTCACCACATCTTGGGGACATAGAAAAATGTTGTTTTGCTGGTGAGGAAGAGGAACAACAAGCACCCTCCCCAGGGAAGCTGTCAGTGACTACAGGATTGGATATCAATCTCCTAAGTCCCACATGAGCCTTGTCCCCACTGGCCCTTTCCTTCCAGCGAGAGTGATCAATGCTCTCACCTTCCCAACGTCCAGGAGGACAAGGACTGAGCTCAAAGTTGTGCAACTCCATTCCTGTCACCCGAGCTGGTGGTTGCTCTTCAGAGGAGGAGCTAAAGCTCTTAAGCTTTAGAAACAGGTGGAATTGGCTTCCACTCACTTGGTGGTTGAGTTGTAAATACTGAACCACAACAGGAAAATCAAGGAACGTCAGAGGTGGAGGACAGAAGCTGTTTAGCAAAATGCTTTAGAAATGTATGATAGCTTTATCTAGGAGGTAAAGGAAATAGAATCATAGAATCATTCAGGTTGGAAGAGGCCCTTGGGATCATCGAGTCAAATCATCAGCCCTACTCTACAAAGTTCTCCCCTACACCAGATCCCTAAACACAACATCCAACCTACTCTGAAACACAGGGATGGTGATGCCACCACCTCCCTGAGCAGCCCATTCCAGTGACTTTTTCTGAGAAGAATTTTTTCCTCATGTCCAGCCTAACCCTACCCTGCTGCAGCTTGCAGCCATTCCCTCTCCTTCTATCACTAATTGCCCATGAGAAGAGACCAGCACCAACCTCTCTTCGTGCAATGGCCATGAATTATAGAAGGAAGAATGTAAAGTTTGGATTTTTGTTTGGATTTATTTTATTTCACTATGTGTTAACACCAGTTCCTAGAATGCCTGGAAAGCTGGACCTGGTGCCTCTTCTGACAACCTTTGTGATAGTTCAGTGCTGAAGAGTTTTAAGAGCCTACCTCCTCACTGAGTCCTTTCTTATAGCATTCAGCAGAGAACAAGGAGTGGGAAGAAAGGAGGCAGTTACTTCTCCTCCCGCCACCGTCACTGCTGCAATGCAAGTCACATGCCTGGCCAGGGCCACACCTGCCATTGGGAAGGTGTGAGTCAATAAACAACCTTTCCTTATTTTTTTTTTCCCAGGAGCTCACCTGCTGTTTCTTGGATCTGATCACGCAAGGATCTGCTTCAGTGCTGCTGGTCACATGCCTCAAGTGAAGCGTGTACCTACGTGCTCAGCTGGGTCCCACCGGCAGAGGCCCAGGGCATGATGTGAGCTGATCTCAGCACTCACGTCAAGAGAAGGGGGAGCTCCTGCTGCCCTCTCCCCTTTCCTCCCTTCCCTGTTCACCTCCTGTCAGCTCTGCTTCTCCTTCATCTTGCTGAGCTGAATCAGATCCCAGAGGATTTAACAAGCACCAGAGCTGGTGAAAGGAAAGCGCTAGAAACAGACAACCTCAAGCAGGGGGAGACCTTCCCCTTTAAACAGCAGCAAGTGACCAGATTTGGCAGAAGTTTGCTCACAGCCTCAGCGAGTCAGGGGAGCAGCAGAAGATTCAGGCAAAAGGCACAGTTGGAATATTGCTTTGCCCTAGTGGGGGTGGCTTCATCTCGAGGGCAATCATTTGCACTCAGGGCCAAGGAGACATCAAAAAGTGATTCTGTCTGAGACTGTCTGGTGATTTCCACCCACTGAAGAATGCAGCCCAAAGCTGTTTGTGTTGCAAAGCCTCTGGGATTTCCCACTAATCCAAATGATAACCACAGCTTTCCCCAGCAGCGACCATTTGAGAGGAGGGTTTCATGCTTTTGAGCCTTTGCTCCTTCTTCACACGTCAGGTCAGATGCTTCATGCTGTTTGTCACTGATACAAATGGATAACAGCATCTTCATTAGCACAGGAGCCCAAGTAACCCTGTGTTCTCAGAACCTGATTAACAGCTTTGGCCTGGGACCAAACTGGTTCCCAGCAGACTGGGAACACTGGCACCAACTGATTCCCAGCTCTGTGACTGGTCAGTGAGGTGACACTTAGGAAGTCATGCCACCCATCTGTGCCCCAGTTGATTAACCTGCAAAACAGTTACCTCCTTGGGGCAACTGTGGTAACTTCCAGTCTGCACCTGGAAGGTGACACTCAAGGAGGTTGGATTTGCTGAAGACAGAGAGGTCTTGGGGAGAAGAGAGAGAGCAAACTGGTTCACAACAGGCTGAGGGCAGAGAGGAAAAAGGAAAACATCATCTGCTGTTGTTCCTGATTCCCGCTTGGTACATTGAGGGTGCCATTAATTTTCCTTAGAGCTAGAAAAACTGCTGGTGAGTCTGTACGTCTACAACACGGGGCAGCTTCTTGCATCATTAGAGCCCCTGAGAACTGTTGAACCCCTAACCCCCGCCCCCCCAAAACTCACAGCAGGCTTTTACTTAGGGGTCTGATAAATTAGAGTTTAACATCAAATTAATTCCACTTCTAGTCAAAGGAGAAAAAGAACCCCTCTGGTTATTTGCTGTCGCCGCATCTTGTATGCCCGCGAGGGCCACGGCCCTTGTGCAAACAGGTCGGAGTCAGACACCAGTCGTCGTCTCCAGTCACGCATCTGGCAAACCCTAATGTCTTCAAAGCAGCAGATGGGAGGGAAAACCCCACCTAACGTAGCCCAAAGGGGAGTCTCGGATCCCACTGGAGGAACGTGTCCCCGAGCCCGTACCTTACTCACCGTGTGCAGGCTGCCGGTGACCTGCTTCCTGAGGGGCTTGTGCTCCGACGAAATGCTCATCTCCCCTGGGCCCAGCGGTGTGGGAAAACCCTCTCCTCTGCGCTCAGGACGGCTCCTCACCGTGCTCTGATCCTCTTTTCACTTGGCTTTTTCTTCCTTGGGTCAAGTTTTTTCCAAGCTGACAGCCCAGCCCAGCCCAGCCCTTGCCCTGGAGGCTCCAGTTTGCTCCAGGCACAGCCCCGGCGCAGGTCGCAGGTGTGGGGAGAGGGGAGGGGAACAGCCTGAAAGAGGAAGTATTTGCTCATTAGTTTTCTGGCAACCAACAAGGTGCTGGGTGGACTGGGGCTGGCTGCCAGCTCTCTGCTCCTGGAGCGCTATCTGTGAGGTGATTAAGAGCCAAACAATCCTTTCCAGAGGAGGCCCAGCGCCCAGAGCACCTCCGAGGAGCCCCGCAACCTGCGGCTCTACCTCCTGAACCGGTTGGACCGAAAGCAGTAAATATTTTTGCAGCCTTTTGGCCTCAATGCGCTGCACGGTTTGTCCCAGATCACCTCATCGATCCCATCTGTCATCTCCCTTGATGTCAGATCAGGGTGTCTACAGTCTGTCCCAGGTGGTGGCGTTTTCTTCCCTGCCAGCACAATCTCCGGGCACCGAGTAATTTGTGCAAGGTAAATAAAACCAAACCTGACTCTCTCCTTGAGCCTGAACTCTTCAATCGGTCATAAATGGACCCACAGAATCTTCATGGTTGGAAGGAACCATGAGATCATTGAGTCCAACCATGATAATAAAAAAACAACACCAAAACTGAAAAAAACACCCCACCACACATTGACAACACCACACCCCAAAAAACCCCACCATAACAACCACCACCACACCCAGCAATCTCAGCCACTAGAGCATGCCCTGAAGGGCCACATCTACACATGTCTTAAATACCTCCAGGGATGGTGACTCCCAGTGCCTGACATTCTTTCAGTAAAGTAATTTTTCCTAATATTCAGTCTAAACCTCCCCAGCTGCATCTTCAGACCATTTCCTCTGGTCCTGTCATTATTCATGAGGCTTGTCCTCTTCACAGGACAGGGTTGCTGAATTGCATGGGGTGTCAAATCCTATGTGAAAGGGTCATGGAATCATAGAACAGTTTGCATTGGAAGGGACCTTAAAGATCACCCAGTTCCTACCCCNGAGTTGGAGGGGACCTTAAAGATCATCCAGTTCCAACCTCCTGCCGTGGGCAGGGACACCTCCCACCAGACCAAGTTGCTCAAAGCCCCATCCAGCCTGGACTTGAACCCCTCCAGGGTCCAGGCCACAGCTTCTCTGGGCAACCTGGGCCAGTGGCTCACCACCCTCACAAGAAAGAATTTCTTTCTAGGAGCTAATCTAAATCTCCTCTCTTCTAATTTAAAGCTGTTACCCCTCATCCTAGGGCTCCACTCCCTCACAAAGAGTCCCTCCTCAGCTCTCCTGTAGGCTTCCTTCAGATACTGGAAGGCTGCTAATATTTGATTCATATCTTTCCGTGCCACTGATTGCTAATATCCTGTACCCACCAAATATCACAAGTGGAGAGCACCACAGCTTTAGGGGTGGTGGGACTGTTTCTCACAGCAGTGAAACACTCACAAGGATGTCTGTGTTCATGACATTTTTAAATGCAGAAGCTCAAATCAGAGTGAGCCTAAATAACCTCTCCGGATCCCTACCACAGGTCCGCAGGGTCTCCTTGGTTTCATTCTAGGTGTTACTGAGTGCAACGTTGCTTTTAAATTTGTCTTCACGCCACTCATCACTTCTTTGTTCCGTTACGGTGGCAAAATTGCCATGGACATGGTTGGCCGGGGTGTCAGTCAACATTTGTAACGAGGCACGGTGTCTTTTATTAGATCAGCTGGTATGGATGGATGAAAACACCTGCGTTTTAGGGGACACGAGGCTTTCGTTGGGAAATGACCTCTTGGAGAGCTGCGTAGGGGAAAGGGACCTGGGGGTCCTGGTGGGCAGCAGGATGACCATGAGCCCTCATGGCCAAGAAGGCCAAGGGCATCCTGGGGTGTATTAGTATGTTGAGAGGGGGTGGTTAGTAGGTCAAGAGAGGTTCTCCTCCCCCTCTACTCTGCCCTGGTGAGNGATGAAGGGAGTGGAGTATCTCCCATAGGAGGAAAGGCTGAGGGAGCTGGGTCTCTTCAGCTTGGAGAAGAGGAGACTGAGGGGTGACCTTATTATCGTTTATAAATCTGTAAAGGGTGAGTGTCAGGAGGATGGAGCCAGGCTCTTCTCAGTGACATCCAATGATAGGACAAGGGGCACTGGGTGCAAGCTGGAACAGAGGAGGTTCCACTTAAGTATGAGAGCAAACTTCTTCACAGTGAGGGTGAGGGAACACTGGAAGGGGCTGCCCAGGGAGGCTGTGGAGTCTCCTTCTCTGGAGATTGGACGTGTTCCTGTGTGATCTGCTCTAGGTGTTCCTGCTCCGGCAGGGGGATTGGGCTGGATGAGCTTTCAAGGTCCCTTCCAATCCCTGACATTCTGTGATTCTGTGATTCTCAGGTCTGTCAGTTTTTGTTTCAGCTTGCTTGTTTCGGGGTTGGTTTTTTTCCCAGTTCTCCAGTTTGTCAGTCAATAAAAAGTGTTACCGCCTCTGCCAAGCCTTGCCACGCTCTCTTGCACTTCAAGCTGCTTCTTGATACCAGCAATCGAAGAGAAAATCTCAGACAAACACAGCACTTCCTGAGAATCTTCCTGGGGTGAGATTTCAGTGATGTGGTGTATAAGGAAACCCTTTGCACGAAACCTGCGTTGTCCTCACGGACACCAGCTTTGCTGGTTTTGCATCCCCCAGTGATCTTGCTGGATCTCTGTCTTCCCAGAACAGAGCATCAATTTGACCAGATGCTTGAGGTGCGGAACATAAAGTGTTATAGTTTGCACCGATTCACTCACCTTGAAGATAAAGCCAGGCCTCACCCAAGGCTCCATCAAAGCTGGACCCAGATTCTTTTGAATGCTTTACGCATTTGGGTGAACCTCTCTCTCATCGAACCTGACTTCTGCTGCTCTGAAGCATCAACAACAGCCCGGGTCTGAGTTATCTCTGCTGCTTTGAACAGAAGGCCTTCAATTTTCCCTCTGCTGGACCAGAATTTCTGGTTTATGGAGGTGCTTTGGAAAATATCCTGGGTATAACTGGAGAGGAGGAGTTTAGGCTCGTTCTGGATGGCATGTCTTCAATGCTGGAGGTGATAACCTGTCCTTCTGCAGCTGCAGAATTGGATGGACAGGTGGACCGTAACCTCTTATGAAGCCAAGTGCCAGGTCCTGCACTTGGGCCACAACAACCCCATGGATGGCTACAGGCTTGGGCAGTGTGGCTGGAGCTGCCTGGCAGAAAAGGACCTCGGGGTGCTGGTCGACAGGAGGCTGAACATGAGCCAGCAGTGTGCCCAGGTGGCCAAGAAGGCGAAGGGCATCCTGGCTTGCATAAAGAATAGTGTGACCAGCAGAAGGAGGGAGGTGATTGTCCCCCTGTGCTCAGCACTGGTGAGGCCACACCTTGAGTNGAAAGAGTGGTAAGTCAGTGGAATGGGCTGCCCAGGGAGGTGGTGGAGTCACCATCCCTGACTGTGTTTAAGAGTAGATTGGATGTGGTGTTGAGGGATCTGGTGTAGGGGAGAACTTGTAGAGTAGGGCTGATGGTTGGAATTGATGATCCCAAGGGTCTCTTCCAACCTAAATGATTCTATGATTCTATGATTCTCTCTACTCCCACAAGCTTTTGACCAGGGAAGGGTGAAGAGCAGTAGAAAAGGTTCAAAAGCACATAGAATCGTAGAATGGTGTAGGTTGGAAGTAACCTAAAAGATCACCCAGTTCCAACCCCCCTGCCATGGGCAGAGACACCTTTCACTAGACCAGGTTGCTCAAGGCCCCATGCAGCCTGGTCTTGAACACCTTCAGGGATGCGGCAGCCACAGCTTCTCTGGGCAACCTGTTTCAGCGTTCTGGAAGAGTTCCCCAAACCAGAATCAAGGGTGGCTGATGGGGGTTCAGTAAGCAAAAGGACTAGTTGTTAGCTGACATCCACAACCCTTTTCTACTGCTAGGCCAACCACAGCTGGTCCTTCAGTCTGATGAACATACTGGTCTGGTTCCCTGACTCTTTTACTCGTTTTTTATATCTTGGCCACTTTTTCTGGGGACAAAAAATCAGACTGAAAGTCTGTGAAGTATTTTGGCTGGAAGTGGCCATGTATGCGAAGAGTCTGCTGGTTATTATTTGTGCTTCTTCTGGGATTTTTTACTCCCACCAACTGCATGACTTGCTTTAAGACAGCGTTTTTCAGTCCTGCTATACAAATTACTCCCAGTTGGATTTTTCCCCCCGCCACCATTTCAATAAAGATTTCATTTAAACCGCCAAGTCCATCTGCTCTCAAAAGAGGCCTCAGGAAGAAGTTCTCACAGCCCAAGCCAATGGCATATGGTTGCCTGCCCATGGGGATTATTTGGTGCCTTTGTTTTTAAGGTGGTCACACCAGAGGTGGTCTCCTGGATTTACTAGGACCACACATCTGATCTGTTTGGTGTCACAGCTTTGCTGGACAGGCATCCGACTCTCCATCAGAGCCCTCTGTGCCTGCGCTAAGTGAAAACAGTTGCCCTTGCAGTTTGTCAGTCCTCCTTTTATCCCATGGTCAAAACCACGCTGGGGAAACCAGTGGGTGGGTGAGCAGCCCATGAAAGCCAGAAGTGGGATCAGGGGTTTGGAGGGGACTGGAGGAGGCCAGGCTCTCAGCAGCCCATGCTGCTGGGAACAGCTGTTTGAGGCTGGTTTGAATTTCATTCTTCCCTTGAGAAGGAACTAAAAAGCCAAGACCATGAAAGTCTCCATAGCCTTGGGTGACCAGGGTCCTGGGATTCCCACAACCAGCTCCTGCTCCACACCTCCTAGAGAGGTCTTGGCCATGGCCATGTTGCTTCAGGGAGGTTAGTGAGGTTTCTCCCTTTGGGGAATTGGATTTGATTTATATTAAACTGGAATTTCCACCCAGGATCTCTGTTGGGCTTCATGTTTGCTACCAGTTGGCCTGGCTCCCTGAGATCCTTCATCCTTTGGGCCTTTCAAAGCTGCATCTGATGTACCAATGACGTACTGGGAATCCACCTGCTTGCTGTCAAGCAGAGAAAGAGAGCTCTGAGGATGTTTGCAGAGGAGATCAAGCAGGGTCAGCAAGGTCCTGTCCTTGAAGGGGAGGCTGCTGAGACCTGTTGGAGAGGCCAGCTGCCAAAATGGGTCATGGAGCCATGAGAAGAATGAGAAGGAAGAACCAGTTAGATGTTCTCCATTCCTCTCCCAACTCTGTGAGCACAGCAATGCTTCAAGCCTGCTGCCTATTCTGCTCGGGGTGGCCACTGGCCCTGGCATTTCTTTTGTAGACACTTCAAAAGGAGATTTCCCTCTGCCCACGTGTTTTTGTTCTCCAATGGAAGAGGGATATTTCCAAGACTGTAAGCTCTTTCTGGCATGGACCATCCTTGCACTGTTTTTCACAGGATTCTCCTGTGCCTGGACCTTGCATGAGCAACCACGACATGAATCATGAGAATAATCATACCAATGTTGAGAACTTCGTGTCTGCCAGAGAATGAATAACAATGACAATGGCTTTGTGGGGAATAAATGTGGGTTTTTCGAAAATTGTATAAATCTGTGTATAACAATGAGCTGGAACATCTCTGTGGTGGCACCTACATCAGCTTGGAAGATAGTATTATCATTCGAAATGTTTGTAGCAGATTTATTTCCTTAACACATTGGGTTGGCAGCTTCTGTTTAATGGAATTGGGTCAACAACATTTGGAGTTGGGTTTTATGCCCTAGTACAAATAAATACACTAAATCCAACGGGGAAATAAAAGAATCAGATGCTTCAAACAGGAAGGGAAATGAGAAGCTGGGATGTGGGGAAGCAGCTGGGAGCAGCTCCTGTTTGCCTTGCTGCTCGTTCCCTCTTCTCCAGGATCTAAGTTTCTCAAGGGGATACAGCCCTTTTGCTCTGGTCTGTTTGCTTGGAGCATGGAGGTGACAATCCACAGCTGATCTCCCCCCTTGGTGTTATATTCCAGTATATATTATGTCCTTGCATTAGTGCTGCTGGGATTGATGATAAGTCCTTAGAGATTTCTCTCAAGGGCACTTAAAGAAGGTGATTCCCAGGAACCGTCTGCTCCAGGGCACCTTAGTAGAGGACATTTCCGTGAAAGGCTGGGAAATGAGCCAGGTTATTTAAAGCAGTGGTGGATGGGTTAGCAAAGAGGGGAGGCAACACACTTGGTGAAGCCCTTCTGAACCCCCATGTGGACAGTATTCCCTCCAGCGGAGCCTTGGTGGGGAATCATAAAATCCTACAATCACAGAATGGTTAGAGTTGGAAAGAACCTAAAGATCATCCAGTTCCACCCCCTCTGCCACCACACCGGGTTGCTCAAAGCCCCATCCAGTCTGGCCTTAATCCAGAACTTCCCTGGGCAACCTGTTCCAGTGTCTCACCACCCTCACAAGAAAGAATTTCTTTCTAGGAGCTAATCTAAATCTCCCCTCTTCTAATTTAAAGCTGTTACCCCTCGTCCTAGGGCTCCACTCCCTGACAAAGAGTCCCTCCCCAGCTCCCCTGTAGCTTCCTTCAGATACTGGAAGGTTGCTCTAAGGTCTCCCCAGAACCTTTTCTTCTCCAGGCTGAACAACCCCAGCTCCTTCAGCCAGTCTTCATAGGAGAGGTGCTCCATCCCTCTGATCATCTTCATGAACCTCCGCTGGACCTGTTCCAACAGCTCCATGTCCTTTCCTGTGCTGAGGACTCCAGAGCTGGACACAGGAGTCCAGATGGGGTCTCACGAGACCAGAGTGAAGGGCTAAATCTCAGTCTCTATCCTGGAATTTGCTGGTGGAAGCACCAAGACAAACCAGGACTCTTGCAAAGGCCGCGGGAAAACCAGATATTTTATTTTTTGTCTTTTGAAATATGTTCACTGACTCCTGCGAATCGCCAGGCTGCTCTGGTGACCTGTGGCCAGCCTGCAAAAACCAAACCCGCCAGCGCTTTTCTTTTCCTCTGCTCAGGAACTGAATGGGTGCAGCTGGGCTGGTGGCTCTGCAGCCACTCCTAAATCAAACAGCCATGTGCAAACACCGTCGACGTTTCCACCCGCTGCCTTCCAGCCCTTTATTAGATCCACCCACCTCTGCTGACCTGGGGAATCCATGGCTGGTCGTTTGTATCGAGGTCTGAGCTGGCTTTGGACAGGCCCCAGGGCACCGTCAGAAGCCAAGGGAGCAAAATGGTGGATAGGATCAACGTGAGCCAGCAACATGCACTGGCAGCCCAGAAAGCCCAACCGTATCCTGGGCTGCATCAAATGCGACCAGCAAGGGCGAGGGAGGGGATTCTACCCCTCTGCTTGGCTCTCGTGAGACCCCACCTGGAGTACAGCACCCAGGCCTGGAGTCCTCAGCACTGGAAGGACATGGACCTCTTGGAATGGGTCCAGTGGAGGCCTATGAAGATGCTCCGAGGGTGCAGCCTCTCTGCTGTGAGAACAGGCTGAGAGAGTTGGGGGTGTTCAGCCTGGGGAAGAGAAGGCTCTGGGGAGACCTTGTAGCAGCCTTCCAGTATCTGAAGGTAGCCTACAGGAGAGATGGGGAGGAACTCTTGATCAGCAAGTCGGGTGATAGGACGAGGGGAAATGGTTTTAAACTGAAAGAGAGGAGATTTAGATTAGATATTAGGGAGATGTTCTTTGCTGTGAGGGTGGTGAGACACTGGCCCAGGTTTTCCAGAGAAGCTGTGGCTGCCCCATCCCTGGAGGGGTTCAAGGCCAGGCTGGATGGGCCTTTGAGCAGGTGATGGGAAGGAACAGGAGAACCCTCTGCAGAACATTTTCTCATTTTAGACTGAGACTTTTAGAGCTGGTTTAGGCTCTGATTTCAGGCTGAAGGATGTTATTTCACTTATGGTACGACAGATTCAGAGAGCATGGGCAGGAGCACATACAGTACAACTGGAGCCTGCAGCCCAGGGCACGGTCACGATCCTCCTATCACCATAGATGCTCAGAGATCTCCAATTTCTTTAATCAGAAGTAGAAAGCTGATGGAGGAGCAGTGTTTGTTCAAAGTAGTGCTGTTTCAACAGTTTAATTTGGTTTAAAATGCCTTGAAGAGACAAGGGGACACCTCCTGCAGTGCCCAACTCAGCAGGACTTCCTCAGACTGGTGTCTCTGGAAGGGAAGAAGTCACCTGGAAGTGGGACCTGAACTCTGCTGAGGGCTCCAACCCCACTATGAAGGGCTTGCAGCCCCTGCCCATCCACCCAGCGAGGGTTTTGCTCTCCCCACAGATGAAAGGCAAGTGAAGCCTTGCCTTCTACTCAACCCAGCTGAGCACCCCCAACTCCTCCTCTGCCACTGGCTCTGGAGAGTGCTGTAGCCAAGTGGGGAGGAGGCAGAATTGCTTCCTGGTGTCACTGGGTCTGGCAGTGATTGCAGCAGGTTGGCCCCAGGGCTGGGGGAGATGGTGATGGGTCCAGGATGAGTCCAGGGTGCGGGAAGGGTTGTGCAGGTACCAATTGGGTTGGGGAGCTGAGAAGTTGGGAGTCCATGAAGGGAGGGGATGTTGGGGAAGGAAAAGAAGTATGCTGGGGAGCAGTTTGGGATCCCAGCACCAAATAATATCAGGATTACACCAAGATTTTGGGATTACATCAAGATTTTTGAATTACACCAAGCTTTTGCAAGGCATGAGAGCCAGAGGGCTAGGGGAACTTCCACCCCAACACAATCCCAGTTCCCACTCCCTGAGGGAAAAAATCAGATCACCTCCCTGCGCTGAAGTGTGGCCTGGGTGGCCAAGGTCCCCCTCGTCCTCGTGGGCTGGGGGACAGTAGCTGTAGAGGAGGGACAGCTGGTAGGAAACACAGGACACACTTGCACAATGCTTTGTGGTTTATTTACATTATCGAAGAGACTGACTGGGAGGGTTTAGGCACACACACAGGGGGGAAAAAAACCCAAACCAACCCAAAAGCATTGCTTCAAAGTTACAGATGTCTTTCCAGAAAGCAGTAACACAAAACACTCACTGCTGCCCTGCAGAAACCCCCCTGGGACAGGGGTGGGACGAAGCAGCAAGGTTGCCAGCAGGACTGGCCGCAGGGCCAGTGGGACGGTACGGGCAGTGCCCAGCGGGCAGATGGCCAAGCTCTGCGCTGCTCAGGAAGGATGTTCCTCGGTGGGACTTGGCACAGGAGAGGAAGGTGCCGCTGGGCTGCGGACAAGAGATCACCCTGTGGGGATAACAAACAGGATATGGCCAAGGCGTCCTCATTCCTGGCTGGGTTTCCTCCTGGGGTTGACACTGCAAAGTCCCTGCTAATGATCCCTCTTGTTGCTGTCACCTCTCTACACTCTGTTTCCCTACAGGGGCCTTGGCCATCAGCCCTTTCTCTGGCAGGACACAAGAATGTCTCCCCAAGGGGTCTCAAGGATAAAAGTCCCACCAGCACACAGAATGTGTTTGCTCTCCAGGCTAGAGGAAGATTGAAGTGTCTGAGCTGTTGGCAGGTATCGCATCAAATTCGGACTTTTGGAGACCCAAAAGTGCTGAATTGCTCCCTAAAATGACTCTGTTGCATTTTTCCATCAGAGGAAAAAAGTGAAACGGCCAGAGAAGCAGCATCTGGCAGCTCCTGGAGTCCAGAGCTCAGGGCTCTCCATCGACCTAACCCTCTTGACCCTGGGATCTTTTGTGTCTGCCCAGCAGCAGATAGACTTTGCCTATGCTGTGAGTGGGGGGGGTCTTGGAGGCAAAGTGAAGCTCATAAAATGACCTTTGCTCAGTGGCACCACTTGCACCACTGGGAAACTGAGAAAGCCAAATCCAGGAGCATGTATCTGTTGAGCAATGCAGACTCATAACTCCTGGGATTGGAGGGTGTTATGCAAACACTGGAAAACCACCCAGCTGATGGGGCAAGATGATGAAGTATGTTACTGCTCCCTCAGCCAGCTCCTCCTTGGCACTGCGTATCCCCAAGCTCTTACCTCAGAGGCTGGGGGTGCAGGCTCAAGAGCTGGACTGATCTTCACCCAGGTTGATCTGCTCCAGGATCTGGCTGTACCTCCGGGTGAGGGCTTTGGTGTTTTTGGTGAGGTCTGTCAAAACCTGCTGCAAGCCATTGACATGGTGGGAGAGACGCTCTTCCAGATTGTTGTCTGCGCCCACATCTAAGGCTGTATCAGCATCAGTGTTGGTCAGGTTCTGGTCATTGACAGAGGCCAGGCCTTTCTCCACCCTGGGCTTGATGGCCTTGAGGAGCTGGTAGCGCTCATAGAGGTCCGTGTTGCCATCTGAAGCCGGGGCTGTCCCCTCCTGCTGCGGGAAGACCCCTCGGAGCAGGCTGGGGAACATCACCTCCTGCTCCATCTTCTGGGTGGCTGAGAAGTACTGCTCCATGGTCCTGCTCTCACAGCTCTCACAGCTCTGACTGTGCTGCTCTGGGCTCTTCTTGGGGTGCTGCCTGTTCCCTGTCCCCACCGAGGGCCTTTTTATGTGTGTCTGGGGCACGTCCCTCCTCTGCTGTCCTCTCCTGCCAGCCCTGGGCCAGGATGGACGACCATGGGGCTGGGCTTGGCTCCAGCCCAGCTGAGGCTTGGCCACGCCACGTCCCTGGCTCTGTGCACTCTGTCTTGGCCCGGCCTCCCCATGGCCTTCGCCTGAGCTGGCCAGGGGTCCTGCTGCGTCCCCATGCTGAGTGTCAGGGAGAGGAGGTGGTAGGGTCTTCTCTCAACCCATCTCCACTGATACTGAAGCACCAGGAGAGTGGGTCAAGGGCCTGTCCCCAGTGTGGGCAGGTTGCAGGCAGCACTGTGGGAAAGCTGTGTTGGTTTGGGCTGTTTTGAGGAGGGAAGAAGATGAAGATCCCTCAGCCTGTCCTCGTAGCAAAGGTGCTCCAACCCCCTGACCATTTTTGTGGCTGTTCTCTAGACCTGCTCCATCAGGCCCACATCCTTCCTACATTGAGGGCTCCAGACCTGCACACAGTGCTCCAGGTGGGGTCTCACCAGATCAGAGTAAAGTGGTGGAATCACCTCTCTGGATCTGCTGGCAATGCATCTTTTGATGCAGCCCAGGTTGTAATTGGCCTTCTGGCTCCATCTTCTCCACACACCCCATTAGGGCTCTGTACCCATGGATAAGATTCCCCCTGAGCCTTCCCTTCTCCAGGCTCAACAGTCCCAGCTCTCTCAGTCCTTTTGTCACCTTCGTGGCCCTTTGCTGGACTCTCTCCAGTATGTCCATGTCTCTCCTGTCCTGGGGAGCCCAGACTGGGCCCAGCACCTGGATATCCTCCCAGGGCTGAGCAGAAGGGAAGGTTCCCCGTCCACCACCTCCTCCTGGGAGGCTGGTGGCCATCTGTGCCCTGAGGACACCTTGATGGGTCATGGCCAGCTTGGCCCACCAGGGAACCAGACATGGGGGGGCACAGGTGTGAATTTGTGGGGTGCTTCCCCCTGGCTCCTGCATGAGCATCATCATCATCACCAGGGGGTTTGGCTGAGGCCAGAGCACCCCAAAATTCAAAGGCCAGGGGGTGCAGGCAGGGAACCTGCCACCCAGGAGGGCTAGGGGTGCTGACAGCCCGCCTTGTCCTGGGGTTGGTGTGTGCTTTAGGGCTTCTGGGGACTGGGAATCTTTGGAATTTCATGTTTATTTAACCTTTCAGGTCCAAACTGAACTTTATCTCTTGTTTTCCTGATGCCAAGCCCAGGTGCCCAGGTCACTGCTTCCTGATTGATGAGATGTTGATAAACAGCTATAAATAAACCCGCAATCCCGAGTCCTTTCAAGCATGTGAACGGAAAAGGTTGTTTCCCCGTGGTGGCTGGCAACAGCACCAGTGTCCCCGGGAGCCTTTCCAGGGCATCATGGAGCCAGCATCCCCCTGCCACGCCGGGGAGGGCCTGATCTGCCCCCTCTGCCCTCTCTGGGGACTGGCACTGGGTATTTCAAGGCCAAAGACCTTTTCTGTGGCCATCTTGTGTCTCTTATCAGCCATGTCCAAGAGCAGTGGCCAGCAGCAGGGCACCGTCAGGTCTTGACGCATCCCCGGGTCTTGACGCATCCCCGGGGGCAGCGTGACACAATGTCCTGCAATCAGAGCAGGAAGAAGTTTCCTGTGAAACAGCGTGGTCTTGGCTGACTGGCTGGCCAGACAGCACCACGCTGAGAGGGACCAGGGAGTTCTGGAAGATTCCAAGTGGCCCATAAGTCGTCAGCGTGTTCTTCCAGCTGTCCCACGTCACAGACCTTTTCTGGGAACAACTTGCATCTCTCCTTAATTGTGGTCAGCGGTGGTGGGGAGCACTTCCCTGGATGTCCCACTGCAATACTTCCTTGGGGCACCACCAGCCTCTCCATCTGCCCAGCGCACAACCCAAGACAAAAGCCATTGACCTAGGTGACCACTATGTTTCCCAGGAGACATAAATCCCAACCCTGAGGTCCAGCCAGGTAGACCACGAGAGGGGCCTCAACTCCTTCATGGTTCCTCACCTCAAAGGAAACAACATCCCTCTATTTCTCACAGTTCAATGGAGGCAGAGGAGATCCAAAGGCAGGTTGGAGACCTCATGTCCAACTTCTAGCCCAACTTCTTCTCTAGGCCATGCCATCACACCCCAATTTGAGGTGGCACCATTGCAATGGGGACAGCTTAAGTGTCTCCCAGTATCACCCTCGTGTTTCACTCCTGCTGGATAAGTCAAAAGTCTGCATCATTGGGCAGATCTGAGAAGCAACATGGGGCAGATACATTCTGAAGTCCTCACACTTCCTTTGTTGTCAACAACAACCCAGCTTTTGAGGAACATGGTGTTCAGCAACCACTTTTACAGATGCCATTGTTGCCCGTCCCAGAAACTCAAAGAGATTTGAGAGGGTGGGGGGGTGGCCTAGAGCCAGAGTCAGCACTGTGTCCCATCTGCTCAAAGCCTGTCTGGACACCACAAGGCCACCCTGACCTCCACTGGGCAGCATGGGGCCATCAGCCCTGTGAGGCAGCCAAGTGGCATTGCCCAGTGCAGAGCAGGGTTGGTGCTGAGCCTCTGGGAAGTGCAATGAGCTCCCTGGGTCTCTGTGTCTGCAGCACCAGCATTTGGCAAAGCCTTCTCCTGGCCTCCTGGGTGCTTGTCCTCAGCCACGGCTCAGGAAGGGGGAAAATGCCACCATGCACATGTCCCTGAGTGTCCCCATCTCATCCCTGCTGTCAGGTCCTCCCACGTCCCTGCCTCCCCTGACACCACCAGGGCTGTCCTTGTTCTTACCGAAACCCATACACATCCCTTTCAGGTGTGAAGCAGTGCTGGATCCAGGCCCAAGCTGGCTCCCTCCTGAGACCTTGTCCCCCCCCATCTTCTGCCTGCTTGGCCACAGGTGGCTGTGGACCATATCCCCACAGCCTGCAAACCGAGAGGACAAGCTGAAACCAATGTGGTCTTTGACAGACAGGAGATCAGGAGATGTGGCTTGAAAAGGCTAGAGACGATGGGAACTGCAAACATAACCCAAACCTGGCCACAGGTTGGGGTTCTGGGGGTGGTTGCTTCCCATAGGTACCTGCAGCTCTGATGGCCATTGGGGACCATCCCCAGGCTCAGCCCCACTTGGGACTCTGCCCCTCTGGGGCAGAAAACCTAATGAGCAGGAGAAAGGCATGGGGACATTTGGGGAACAGGGCAGCACCAGCAATAGCAGGACACCCCTGGGCAGACCTTTGAAGAGGATGCTGAACCTGGTCTGTGTGGTCTGTCGGCTGATGTCTCCCACCTTCCGTTCTGGGTGCACAGCAGTGGGACACCGTGCCCATCTTGCTGTTGCAGGTCTGGGGTGTGCATTGGGCAGATTCAAACACTTTCAGCTTTTGCTGGTGTTACTATTGATATAAAGAAGACGTTTTTTACAATGAGGGTGATGAGACACTGCCACAGCTTGCCCAGAGAAGTTGTGGATACCCTATGGTAGGACATGGCCTTGAGCAACCCAATCTAGTGGAAGATATCCCTGGACACAGCAGGGGATTGGGCCAAAGAGGCTCCAAAGTGCCCTTCCAACCCAAACTATCCTGGGACTCTGTGATTCTTTGTCCCTCCCAATTCCCCATCACTGCAAACCAAAGTCCCCTCCCAGCAGAACCGGTGTCCCCCCAACCCATGCAGGAGCCCCCTGCAGGGCCTTTGCCCAGGAGAAAGCACCACACCAACAATGGCTTCTCAGGGCTCATTTTATTAGCAAAGAGTGGGGAAAACGCCCCTCAGAGTCCAGGTACCAGCTGGAAAAGGGCTTGGCAGTCACAGGGACCGTTGGGGGTGGGAGCCACCACGCAATGCCACCGCCTTCGTGCTGCTCTTTGAAAATAAAGAGGAGGGCAC
>VZTM01019491.1:106416-124460 GCA_013400555.1 Jacana jacana
AGGGACCGCGACTCGTCCGGGAGGAACACCATGGCGGCCGCGCCGCCCCAAGGTGACCGGGCGGAACGGTGCGGCTGCGGCTCTCTCCGCCGCGCCCGCCGCCGCGCACTCGGGTTCCGCCGACCTTCACCGCTTTTCGTTATTTCACCGAAAAAAAACACCCCCAAACCCAAAATACACACACGCACCCTGACACCCCCCCCAACCCCAGCCCACAAACTCACCCTCACACAAGATATGGCGGATTTACCAAGGACCGAGTCCTGAGGCTTCAGGGTGAAGCAGCCCGGCCCCATGGGGCAGTTCCAGGGAACCCCATCTGTAATTAAATTAGGGGTTTAATTAAACACTAATATCAAACCTCAATTACTTGTCAGAGCTCTTCTTGCCAACGGATTAAGGGCTAACACCACAGTGGTGCTAAGGTTTGGTTTTTATTACTATAAAAATCACGTTAAACCAGTTGCAACAGCACCAGGATTGACACCGAATCCTACAATGGTTGAGGTTGGAAGGGACCTTTGGGACCATCCAGTCCAACCATCAGCCCAACAGTGACAAAATCACCACAAAACCTTGACACCTCTGCCCATCTTTTAAATACCTCCATGGATGGTGACTCAACCATTTCCTGGGCAGCCTCTTGCATTGTAGAGAACAAGAAGGTCTCCCTTAACACAGAATCAAACAATTGTCTAGGTTGGAAGGGACTTTTAAGAGCATAAAGTCTAACCATCAGCCTAACTCTGATAGAAAGCCATCACTAAACCACGTCACTAAGCACTATGTCAACCCACCTCCAGGGAAGGGCCTCAGCCACTTCCCTGGGCAGCTCATGCCAAGGCTTAAGAACCTTTTCCCTGTAAAAAAGTGTTCCTAATATCCAATCTGAACCTCCCCTGGTGCAACTTGAGGCCATAACCATAACCATAACTCTGCCCTGGTGAGGCTCCATCTGGAGGACTGTGTCCAGTTCTGGGCTTCCCAACTCACAAAGATCAGGGAACTACTGGAAAAAGTCCAGCAGAGGACCACAAAGATGATTACCAGCCTGGAGCATCTCTTATGAAGAAAGGATGAGGGACTTGGGTCCTTTCACACTGGAGAAGAGAAGGCTGAGAGAGGATTTCATCGATGCTGAGCAATATCAAAAGGGCAGGTGGCAAGAGGATGGGGTCAGGCTCTTCTCAGTGGTTCCTGGTGAAAAGACAAGAGGAAACGGGCACAAACTTTAACATAAGTTCCATCTAAACATGAGGAGGGACTTCTTCTCTTTGAGGGTGGCAGAGCCCTGGAAGAGGCTGCCCAGATTGGTGTCTCTGTCTCTGGAGACCTTCAGAACCCTCCTGGACATGTTCCTGTGCCACCTGCTCTGGGTGGGCCTGCTTTGGCAGAGGGTTGGACTAGATGATCTCCAGAGGTCCCTTTCAGCCCCGTATCGTTCTGTGAGTCTGTGACCATTAAAAAACACACTTAAACACATCTCAGGTCCTAAAGGCTTCCCAGCCTCTTTCCTAAGAATTCTTATTTTTCAGCTTCTCTCCACAAAAAAGGTTTGGCTGTCACTGCTCCTTAGCAGCAGATGTCAAAGTGGAGGCAGGACTCCGTGGAGGATTTGGGCTCAGTTTGCAGAAGTGCTGCTGGAGAAGGGCATGGAGATTTTTATATATTTTTTTTTTGATATTACCATTCCCCTGCAGAGGCTGGCACCTCTGGGTGCATAAACACCAGCACTGTGGGTGCCCTACCTTGTGCAGAGCTTTAAGGCTTAGACTGAAGGTAGAATAGGGGTAGGAGGGGCATCCAGGCACTGCCAGTGGTTGAGGCACCATCCCTGGAGGTACTCAAAAGATGGGTTGACATGGTTTAGTGATGGTTTTTTATCAGAGTGAGGTTGATGGTTGGACTCAATGATCTTAAAGGTCCCTTCCATCCCAGCCTATTTTTTGATTCTAGCCAATGTCATGCTCTATTTGAATATTTATCCAAAATTTCCAAATTTTGGGCTATCCCCTCCAAAGAGGGGTCACCTTCTTCAACTAACATGCAAAAAAGTTCAAGAACTGCCGGGAAAAAGTAATACAAATACAACAAAATCCACCCCTTCTCTCCTCCAAATTTCATGTGCCAACACTGACCTCCAAACCAGACCCCTGTTTCTAGAGCAAGATCTCTATAAAGGTGGGTTTTGTTTGCTTATTGTTTGTATTCTGCTGGATCCAGCACTGGCTGGAAGGACGATCCCAAAGGGTGGTGCTCAATGGAGTTCAATCCAGCTGGTGGCCGGTCACAAGTGGTTCCTCAGGGCTCAGTACTGGGGCCTTTCCTTTTTAATATCTTCATTGATGATGTAGATAAGGACATAGAAAACACTATTAGTAAGTTCGCAGATGACACTAAGTTGGGTGGGAGTGTTGATCTGCTTGAGGGCAGGGATGCTCTACAGAGGGACTTGGATAGACTGGATAGATGGGCCAATGTTAATGGCATGGCCTTCAATGAGGCCAAGTGCCGGGTCCTGCACTTGGGCCACAACAACCCCATGCATCACTACAGGCTTGGGGCAGTGTGGCTGGAGCTGCCTGGCAGAAAAGGAACTGGGGGTGCTGGTCGACAGGCGGCTGAACATGAGCCAGCAGTGTGCCCAGGTGGCCAAGAAGGCCAATGGCATCCTGGCTTGNTCTCTTCTCACGGGCAATGAGCGACAGGACAAGAGGGAATGGCTGCAAGCTGCAGCAGGGTAGGGTTAGGCTGGACATGAGGAAAAAATTCTTCCCAGAGAGAGTGGTCAGTCAGTGGAATCAGCTGCCCAGGGAGGTGGTGGAGTCACCCTCCCTGACTGTGTTTAAGAGTAGATTAGATGTGGTGTTGAGGGATCTGGTGTAGGGGAGAACTTGTAGAGTAGGGCTGATGGTTGGACTTGATGATCCCAAGGGTCTCTTCCAACCTGAATGATTCTGTGATTCTATTTTTTGTGGGAAAATATACCTCATCCTCAGTTTACCAGAACTACGGGCACTCTGTTTTCTTTCACGGTTGCAGTTTTACCTGAATCACAAATAAACACAACTATCCAGTCTGTTTAATGGTATTTTATTATCAAATTGAGCACACGCCCAAAACGAGCCAAAACCTGCTCTACAAAAATAAGTACGATTGCAAAGAGGTTTTAACATCCTTGTAAAGGCTGCATGAGAGGAGGAGACCGAAGGGGGGACGGGCATATTAAGCAACAACATAAAGCTTCAGATTGGGGTGTTCAAGAGCTCAAGGAAGCACCACAGGAGAAGTCTCCAGCCAGACACAGACATCCCCCAAAAAGCAGGGCTTAGACACGAGAAAAAAAACCCAACCTGCATGGAAATAACAGCAAGTTTTTCATGTATCACACAGAGTCACAACGCTCTCTCCCTTATTTGTAATTTGCCACAGTGGCTTTGATTCAAATGCAAACAGTAATGGGAAAGCGGGGCGGGTTTTGCTCAGGACAGGGAGTCTGGACCTCGTGAGGCTTCACAGTTTATCGGTGGCGAGCGGCACCTCGGAGCACCCCACGTTACTGGTGAGGAGGGCTTCTGATGGGAGGTATGCTCGCTGGGCAGTACGGAAGCGTGGGAAGGAAGGCTCCCCTCGTGGCGATGGTAACCTCCTCGTGACAAGCCTGATCGTCCCCTCAAAGGTGGGACGGGTCCCAACCACCCCTGGCTTTACTCGGCCTTTTGTCTGGCAGGAAGTCTCTCGGTCAGGACAGAGAGGTAGAGCTTCAGCCAAGCGTACGTGACGCCCAGAGCACAGTACACAGAGGTCAGCAACAGAGGGACAAACGGGAAATGCCGTTTCCAGGGGGTCAGGGGAAATATCATCTCACAGAAGATTTCCAAAGGCACGAGCTGGATGAGGTAGAGTGTTTCAGGCCAGTTCAGGAGAGGCCTCTCTCTCCTGTCAGAGGAATTGAAAACAAAAGAAAGAAAAAGAACAAGAAAAAGATGTTAAAGTGTTAAAATACGTTACGTTATTTTTTAATTAACTATTCTGTTTTTCAGCTATCACTGGTGACCAGTGCAAAGAGTATGCCCCATTAGATCACCCCAAGACTTTAAATAATAATTTGAAGAGTTTCAGTAGGAAAACACAATAAGGAAATTAGCTGTACCCTCTCGTCATGTGGTTTTTACACCAAGTTCCAAGATGTCCAGGAATCAAAGCAGAAACCTCAGCAGCTGCTCTGCTTCACCTCACATCACTCCCTTAAACCACTGAACAGAGACCTTCATGCACATTTCAAAGAATCCCAGAATGATATGGGGTTGGAAGGGACCTCTGGAGATCATCTAGTCCAACCCCCTGCCAAAGCAGGTCCACCCAGAGCAGGTGGCACAGGAACATGCCCAGGAGGGTTCTGAAGGTCTCCAGAGACAGAGACACCAATCTGGGCAGCCTCTTCCAGGGCTCTGCCACCCTCCCTCCTCATGTTTAGATGGAACTTATGTTCAAGTTTGTGCCCATTTCCTCTTGTCCTTTCAATGGGCACCACTGAGAATAGCCTGACCTTTTTGATATTGCTCAGCATCGATGAAATCCTCTCTCGGCCTTCTCTTCTCCAGACCCAAAACACCCAAGTCCCTCATCCTTTCCTCATAAGAGTTGCTCCAGGTCCCTAATCATCTCTGTGGTCCTCTGCTGGACCCTTTTCCAGTAGTTCCCTGGCCTTCTTGAATTGGGGGGCCCTGACATTTGTTCCACAGAAGTTGTTCCATGTGCAGAGACTGGAAATACCATATTTATCCAAACTGCTGCCCCCTTCCCCTATGCCTTCTGTCGGACATATGACCCAATCTCTCTTTGCAAAGGTCATAAATGTTCAGGTTTTGACTGTGGGGAGTTTATAGGGGAACTCACGTTCTTTGGAAGGAATTTGGGGTTTTTGTTAAAAGTTAAGTACAAGAAACTGGCAATGCTCCATCTCTAGACAGAAACTAAGCTCCTACAGAGGCTTCAGTGAGAGCTCTTGAGACAGAATGATAGAATTCTGGAATACTATGGAGGGAAAAAGGAGTCTGGTTGAAAGGGGATCACCTACAAGAAGAGGTGACTGAAGTACTGAATACTTATAGTTTATAGCATTTCTGACAGATCCTTCACCGCAGCCTGGCTTTGCTATGAAAAGTTTGAGAAACAGGAAAGTAGAGACCATAGGGGTTATAAGGCCAAGCACTGTCTTCAGTCAAGTGGATAAGAATTTAATGGCCTCTAAAAATACACAGGATGAAATCCAACCACACACTGGGCTGCACCAAAAGAAGTGTGGCCAGCAGGTTGCAGGAGGCGGTTCTACCCCTCTACTCCGCTCATTAGACTCCACCTGGAATACTGTGTCCAGCTCTGGAGTCAACACAGGAAAGGACATGGAGCTGTTGGAACTGGTCCAGCGGAGGGCCATGAAGATGATCAGAGGGATGGAGCACCTCTCCTGCAAGGACAGGCTGAGAGAGTTGGGGGTGTTCAGCCTGGAGAACAGAAGGCCTTAGAGCAGCCTTCCAGTATCTGAAGGGAGGCTACAGGAGAGCTGGAGAGGGACTCTTTGCGAGTAGAGCAACAGAAGGAGGGCTAATGGTTTTAAATTGAAAGAAGGGAGATTTAGGTGAGATACTCAAATTCTTTCCTGTGAGGGTGGTGAGAACCTGGCCCAGGTTGTCCAGGGAAGTTGGGGCTGCCCCGTCCCTGGAGGTGTTCAAGGCCAGGCTGGATGGGGCTTTGAACAACCAGGTCTGGTGGGAGGTGTCCCTGCCCATGGCAGGGGGGTTGGAACTTGTTGGCTTTCAAGGTCCCTCCCAACTGTAACCATTCTGTGATACTGAACAAGTATATGTTCTGACAATCAAGCATTTGCAGGAGATTTGTTGACAAATTACAGCTTGCAAATCCCTGCTGTTATAACCTGCTCCTTCCACAGATGAAAATACTCCTGCAAAATCCCCCCACAGTGCTATATATTCCTGCTAGCAGAGATAAACAATCTCCAGGTAACTCACTGCAATAATAGCTCTATTATTATTAAATTGAACTATCAAAGGCTACAGCACTCCAAATTTGTGCTTTTACAGTGCACCAACCAGGTGTGGATTTACAGGGCAGTTGTCATAATTCAAACATAACAAGTACATGCTATAATAATCCTAACTTAAGAAAAGAGGCAGCATCCTCTTTTGCCTGGTAACAACCCAGTTTGATACTCCAGCATCATTTTTCTACCCTGTTTGCCCTTATGACAAAGTTGTTCCCAGTCACAGAAGGAATGGGTTTTGTTCTTGGCTTGGGGAATACAATTTTTTAATTACCTGAAGAGCGATTTCAGCGAAGAGAAGCTGTACACAGTGAACAGGAGCATAAGTAGTATTTTAATTGGCAGTTCTGAAATACAAGCAACATAACGTACTCAAAGTTAATTATAAAAGCCTTTTACCACATACATTGCACATCTTTAAATCATCCTACCAGTGTCAAATCCTACTACACTTGCGTTGTGCAACTTCATTATTTTCTCCAGAGAGAACTAAATGTTTTACTGCTTAAGACACCTAAAAAATAGGCACTGGTATCTGCTAGAGCAAGTTGTCATAGTTCAGTTAACAAATACCACAAGTAATAAATATTTGCAATACACTCACTTCCATCATCTATAAACATACCAATCACATTAATTACAATATGACAGAGCAAGACTTTACTATTAAATCAGAAATTACTGGGCTGGAAAACTTAAACACCAACGTGACAGCCAAAAATCAGTACCTAGTTCTAGGTTGTGTGGTAGATAAAAATGAAGTAGGAGAGCAGGCAGAGGAAGTTTCTCCTTCCCCAAGGCAGCAGCTTCACTGCTGCAACTAGGCAGCAGCATCAGACCAGAAGTGCCAGTGCCTGGATTTCACCTCTCCCAGAAGGACCACAGTCAGACCAGAGTTATGGTGTTGTCATAGCTACAATGGCCTCAGGTTTAAGTGAAGTGAAAAGGGGGGCAGGGGAGAAAGGAAGAAACAGCTTTTGGTCACAATATCCCTATGTGTACTGATTTAACTGATGCTGCTGCATGATTTTTCAGTTTAAGCACATGTCCTGGTTTGAGGTAAAATGAGGAAAATTGTTTTATAATTTGACTTTTTCAGCTGGGCCTCTTCTAACTAAACTCTGAAAAGTTAGTTTAGTTCTAACTAACTAAACTCGGTTCAGCAACTGCTCACTCTCCCAGTGATCAGACCTGATCACCCCAAGGGATGGTGCAGAGAAGGCCCTGGCTTATACTCATTGCTGGAACAACCAAGGGCAGGGAATTTCCTTATTTGCCCCCTTGGAGGGTTGGAAGTAGTAAAGCAGAGAGGGGTCACCCCTGTAGGGAGGAGGGGACAGCACAGGTGACCCCAAACTGACCAACTGGGGTATTCCATCCCATCTGCATCACACTCAGTATAAAAGCTGAGGGATCAAAGGGTCAACTCTTTCTTCAGTGGCTGATGTCCAAGGAGGACCCTGTCTGTTTGGCTGCCTTTGAGCCCGATCCGTGTGTTCCTGACTCCAGATCTAGAATCCAGCTCCTGCCAGTCACCAAATCCAGTCTGGGACTTTTCCCAGTGCCTGCTGGTGACATGACTGTCATCCTGGGAGTTCCATACGGATTTGTATCTATTGTATCTATTTCATTATTTTCTCCTTAATTGAATTTTAGTATTAATACTTCATTAAAGTAGCTTAGTTCATTCTAAACTCATAAATCTGCTTATCCTCTTCCTCTCCTTTTGGGGGGAGGAAGGGCCATCTGTCAGTCTGATTTTGGTAATATTGGCCGAAACGACGGCAGCACATTATTGGCAGCATGAAGGAATCAGCTGGGAACCAGCTTGTCAGGTTTGTGGTTTCAAACTGCCTTTATCACTTCTGGTTATGTCAGACGAGGGGAAATACAGACTACGACAATTTCTCACCTTTATTTCTACTAAAAACCTACAGCTCTTTAACAGCTTCTAAATTACCAGCAGCAGTAGGGAGGTGATTGTCCCCCTGTACTCAGCACTGGTGAGGCCACCCCTTGAGTCTGGTGTCCAGTTCTGGGCACCTCAACACAAGAGAGATATCGAGGTGCTGGAGCGAGTACAGAGGAGGGCAACGAAGCTGGTGAAAGGCCTGGAGAATAAGGCTTATGAGGATCGATTGAGGGAGTTGGGATTATTTAGTTTGAGGAAGAGGAGGCTGAGGGGAGACCTCATCACTCTCTACAACTGCTTGAAAGGGCATTGTAGGGAGGTTGGTGCTGGTCTCTTCTCAGGCAATTAGTGACAGAACAAGAGGGAATGGCTGCAAGCTGCAGCAGGGTAGGGTTAGGCTGGACATTAGGAAAGAATTTTTCACAGAGAGAATGGTCAGTCAGTGGAATCAGCTGCCCAGGGAGGGGGTGGAGTCCCCATCCCTGACTGTGTTCAAGAGTAGATTGGATGTGGTGTTGAGGGATCTAGTGTAGGGGAGAACTTGTAGAGTAGGGCTGATGTTTGGACTTGATGATCCCAAGGGTCTCTTCCAACCTGAATGATTCTATGATTCTATATCAACTTCTCTTTTCACTAGGTGGGGAGTTTGGATTTTGGGAAACAGGCTGATGTGCAGCCTCCTGCAGTTCTCAACTTCTTACATAAAATAATCCAAACCCGTTACCTCCACATCATCTCTGGCAGAAAACCAACAAAGCAGTCAGATGAAAGCCCAGAACAAAGGACAACACTTTACCTGGGGATGTGAATAACAATGGAAAGAGAGAGAAGTGCCCTGTGGTTGTCAGAATCAAGTAGATGCCGGCATCCTTCGCTCGCTGAACAGACAACAAGCTAAAAAGGACAAGAATTTGTTATGCTTTTGTTTTTACTTCAGAAGAAGAACAGGTCAAATAGAGTCTCTTAGTACCCCAGTCCCTCTGATGAAGTCTCGGGCTTCCAAACCATGTGGCCTCTGAGGTACAAATGCAGGAGGTGAAAAATCACCCAGGAAACCCTTCCCCACTGAACACAACCATGAGAAAGGCCTGGAGTTTTCTACAAGTGGTCTTTTCCCTTGCCAGCTGGCTGCCTACATTGCCATCCCTATTTTTTTTTGCTTCCTTTTGTTTTCCTGGTGTTAACCCTCTCCCTCCCTCCCACAATTCCCATTTTAAGGGTTTAAGCAGCGCTAAACCCCTGAACAGGAAAATACAGTTAGCAGCAATACTGGTCAGGCAGCTCATGATCTACAGCCTCAGCACTCAGCAAGGCTTTAGCTGCCCAGCAGCTAAAAGACTACAGTATTTCTACATTTTTCCCTGCCAGAGTAGATCTCTAAACTTAACTCTTCAGAAAGAAAAAGAACTTAATGAACTATGCAGGCTGGAAACTCGAGTTTGGACTCGAGTACGGTTTGGGTTTGGTTTCTGGTTTTGGTTTTCTTCTTTCTGCATTACACTTGCTGCAATCAAGGGTCTGAATCAAAGCACAGAGTTTGTATATACTAAGCTTTTTAATACAACACAGCATCCAAAGACACACAAGAGAGTGTAGGGAGCAGGAAGGCCTCTGTGTCAGACTCCCAAACCCATCACTTAAATCATCCCAACACCATATCTTCTGATCTTCTGCTCTTCCCATCATCTGTAGGTGAGCAGAAACCTCTGCTGTGCCCCTCAGAACTGATACGGGAATCAGCTGCTCCAAATAAAGCTCTGCTTAAAGCTTCTGCCAGTGCAAACTGTTGTGAAGGACAAGCCAGTGTTAATATGTCATAAGACAGAGTTTAACACCACACCAGCTTCCTAAATAAGCTCTACCAGCACCAGCACATTCTACTGCTAAAGCAGCTGCATTTTATTGTGCCTGAAATTAACTTACTGGAAGCACACTTATAGAACACCTGAAGCTGTGAAGCATAAGCACGTTCATTTTCTGAACTGTACTGCAAGCGAAGTGATTCCCTTTGAGGATCCCTCAGCAGGTGGCTGCAGGCTCAGTTTGGCCAGCTACCATGGAGAAAAAAAACCAGCCCCAGTCGCTTACCTTAATGGCAGAATGGCAAGGAGGATGGCTTTCTCATGCACGTGCCAGCCAAACATGAAGGAGCTCAACGCACAAAGAACAAGGCACTGAAGAAAGCCCCGGGGCCCTTGAGGTTTAAACCAAAGACAGAAAACAGAGGGCTAGAAACAACAGGCAAAAACAGGACTTCAGTGAAAAGGCTGGCAATGCTGAACACAAGCCATTGTCCAATGAGATTTATTACTTTTTTTTTTGCAATGTTAATAAAAACCACTGCACCCAGTTTGTGTTTGTGGGGGCACAAGAATCACACAGCACTGGAGGAACCGTATCTATCCGGCTGTAGGTGTACAGCCTTAAGGACTTCCTCAAGGGAAGGGAAAAGTAGACTGAAAGACTCCAGCCAAGCCCCTGCTATTTGTGTGGCAAGAACTATCTTTGAATCTATGCCACTAAACCCATTTTATCAACGCTACTACATAAAGGCCTGAAACAAAGATCTCCAGTTAAAGGCTAGTTGCTCGTTAAGAGGAAAAAAGTCACTTTATCCAGGTAATTGCTTGGTGAATTATTCAATTATCGCTTGTTACATGAGGAACACAAGGCTCTCCTGCAGCTCACGCTGTTGGGAACACCATAAGCTGCCCAAACAGTTCCACCAGCATCTCTACTCACATCCCAGTTCAATTACCCTCTAGCAGGAAAGACCCAAGAGCGGTTTTGATCCAAGATTTTCTTCAGGGGCCACAACTTTAGCCACACTTGAAGTAATATTGTGTATCCCAAAACATATCAATTCCACATCTATCCTAATAATAGTATTATTGGTATTTTTTTAAAAAGAAAGCTTTGCTGCCCTGCAATTAAAATTCATGTGAAGTGCTCACTAATCAAATAAAAATCCACAGGGAACGAAACACATTGAGCTTTTCAAAAAAATATTCTGTGTTCTTACCAATATAGAAATGAAAGTACAGATTAACGTTGCCAGTGGGGTCACAGAAGGGAGGACAGTATGCTCAAACTCTTGAACCAGCCCTCCTGTCATTGAGGCTTTAGGAATTTTTGTGGGGTCAAGGAGATTACACTTTAAGCCTAAAAACAAACAAACAAACAAACAAACAAAAAAGCAGGAGCTGAGAAATGTTAATGAAGAAAATGTAGTAGCTGAATTAAGTAGACAGTTAAGTCTTTTCTTTTTAAACAGGCAGCAGAGAGGAGTGATTGATTTCTGACCTACTGCTGGAAACTCACCATGCACTGAACTGTGCAGACTAAGTGGTTTAATTACATTGGAAATGTAATTTACTACCTGCATTTCAAAGGGGGAAGGCAGACTAAAATCCAGAGAGTTCTACCCGCACTTAAGGCCCACACAGTGAGTATACTGTACCCAAAATTGTTAGTGCTTTATCCATGGCGTTGTACAGAGCCCAGAAGTTTGGGGCCCAATAAGCGTGGCAGAGGCCTCGCTTGAAAGGAAAAAGCCGTGAGATGACTTGGGGCAGCTGTCCCTGCACAAAACAAAGAAAGAAGCGGCCTCTTCAGACAAGACACGGTTTATATTCTTATAACACAAGTTCCTAACAATTCAGGGCAATAACGGGTGAAAAAAGGGGTTATTACCAACACTATGAAGGGACCCAATGAAAGGGCAGACACAAGGCAGACAATCAGTCCCAGGAGAGTTACATGAAGCAAGCTGAAACTCCTCCATTTCAGGGATCCATCTGCAAGAAGCAAAAAGCTAATGAGAACAGCTACTGCTGCAAGCAGAGGGGGAGACAAAAGTTCTCACAAATAGCAAATTGCTATCAGCTATCTCAAAGAAACACACAGCCCTTTATCTCAACACATTCTGTTGCTTCCTTCAACAGTTGGCCTGCATTTACTTTTCCCACTCTGCAGCTCCTCCCTTACACAAACTTTCCCTTTCCCAAAGAAGCGCCTTCTCTGTTCACCTGAGAAATACCAAGCACGTTTTTCAGCGCCAAGAAGTGGAAAGGAACTCAGAGATGGACTCTGCTCTTGTTTCTGATGCTGCCTAATCACTTCATGATAATGGTTCTTGCGGCTTCAAACTGCCACCTGCAGTTTCTTCATATTGTTGTTTCTTAATAAAGGTCTCCTGAGAAACATGAGCTTCACATAAACAGATTTCAAAGATCTTTAAAGATCTAACCAAGCAAAGTTTTTGTCAGATGCAGTGATTTCATTCCAATGGTATCTGCTTCTTTTGAGTCTTCCCCAGGCCCCATTAACACAATCCCCCCAAAAGTGAGTGAGAAAAACCCCATCTTACCTGCATTATTGGCAGTAAAACAATAGGATCGCAGCAAGTAAATGCCATATGCTGGGGCCACATACATGTAGATGTGTTTGAAATGCAGGAGAACAGCAAAGAGAAAAGCGCCCTCCAAGTATCTTTTCTGAAGGAAGAACAAAACAAAACTCAAGATTTTTTTCACTTCTCCTTTTGTACTCACTTTTGACAATCCTGTTGTGCTCCTAATGCGACAGCCTGTTTATCATAGGAGTATTTACTTCAAATTACAAGCTTCCAGCCACTCTCAATCACTTCATTGGGTTTCTTGTATTGAGTGCAATTAATGCACCTAAACCACACATGGTACCAGTGGGAAGCAGCCATTGAATTTACCTGGCACAGTCGGGCAACAGAGAGGAGCATCAGCCCAAAGAGAAAGCCATTGTACTGAAAGTGAATATCTGAACTCCAGTCAAGAAAGGAATAAAGCAAGCTGCCTTTACTACTAAAGGTCTTCTGGGGAAGACTCAAACTTATCAACAATAAACTCAAATTGAAGTGGAACTTAAATCAAGAAAGTAACCTTAAACCGGCTCCATGAAGATGGGGATTCATTACTTAGCCATACCTCTAAGCACAGACAAAATCTAAACCTAATACATTATCTTGATAAAAAAAAAACCCTAACAATCTGCCCCCATATCCATCATGCAGGACAAGGGAAGCAATTCCATCCCTCTAGTCTTCTAAGACCCCACCTGGAGTACTGTGTCCAGCTCTGGAGTCCCCAACGTAAGAAGGACATGGACCTGTTGGAGCATGGACAGAGGAAGCCACAAAGGTCATCAGATGGTTGGAACACCTCTCCTAGGAGGACAGGCTGAGGGAGTTGGGGTTTTTCAGCCTGGAAAATAGAAAGGTCCAGAGAGACCTTAGAGCCACTGAAAGGGGGTAAACCCCCTGAAAATGGGTAAAAAATAACTAAAGGGCCTACAGAAGAGATGGGGGGGATGACTGTTTATGAGGGAGTGGAGTGATAGTACAAGGGGTAACAGTTTTAAACTGAAAGACAGGAGATTTAAATCAGTATTAGGGAGATGTTCTTTCCTGTGAGGGTGGTGAGACCCTGGCCCAGGTTGCCCACGGAAGCTGTGGCTGCCCCATCCCTGGAGGGGTTCAAGGCCAGGCTGGATGAGGCTCTGAGCTACCTGCTCTAGTGGGAGGTGTCCCTGCCCGTGGCAGGGGGTAGAATTCAATGTTCTTTAAGGTCTCTTCAAATTCTAACCATTCTATGATTCTACACAACTTAGATTATAGAAATAAGAACAAATAAAAGGTTATTTTTCCATTTTTTGACTTTTTAAATATTAGTTTCTGCCTCACTTAATGGATGGAGAGGCAGCCCTCCCTTATCACCTGGAAGCAGGCAACTTAAACAAGGACTGGGACAGACAAAACCCATCCTTCCTATGAAAGAATTACTCTTGTTTTGCCCTCTGTTCCCTCCTCAGCTCAATCAATGCACGTTGTGTCAACACCAACTCACAGTAACTGGACTTTCCAGAGGTGTTTCTAACATAGTCTTTAAAAACAACTTGCTAATTCCCATGTGACACTAACCAACTGAATTCAGCCTGGACATAAAGCACTTGTAGAGCTTTTCCTTGCCATGGGACAAACCCAGAACCACACCCAGGAAAAACAAGGCTCTCTGCTAGTACTTCTGTTGGCAGGCACAGGAGGTGCAGCCAGCAGGAACAAGCCTCCTGCAGGAAGACAAAGGCTGGCAGCAGTTGGGGCGAATCAGACCCAAAACTGAACAATTTCCATGTTGCCAAATAATAAGTCTAATGAAAACATGTAGTCAAATAACCCCAGAAACAAAACAGTGGTGTTACTTGCTGTGATAGTAATGATATTCATGGGTATTTAATACACACTGTAACAGGCTGTTAAAAAAACCAAAGCAAACCACAAACAACCCACAAAGTTTTGAAAGGATACGATCCACAATTAACAACCCAAAATTCCACAAGAGCAGAACAGCCAGAATAAAGGTTGGTTTTTCCAGGATATCCTTCGCAGCTCGTTTCCCATTTACACACCTGCAGCACCTGGACAAGAGCAGAAGAAACCCAAGTCCTAATTGAAACAGCCAACAAAAAGATCATTGCTTTTAAAAACTGAGAAGTGCCACTGAGCCAAAAGAAAACTATTTGATCTGGGTGGAAGGCAATGATAAAATTCTTGCTAAATTCATCAAGAGAAGACAGTGCCATGAATGAAGTTTAGCAAAAAAAAAAAAGGCTTTTGAATTTAAATAGTTGTAATATGTTCCACTTGCTAAAATGTATGCTAAGTAACTGAGTCTCAGAATCAAGTCTCACATTCAACACCTGTGTAGTCCTCAACCTGTTTGCTATCAACAAACAAGAGAGATATCGAGGTGCTGGAGCGAGTGCAGAGGAGGGCAACAAAGCTGGTGAGAGGCCTGGAGAACAAGGCTTATGAGGATCGATTGAGGGAGTTGGGGTTGTTTAGTCTGAGGAAGAGGAGGCTGAGGGGAGACCTCATCACTCTACAACTGCTTGAAAGGGCATTGTAGACAGGTTGGTGCTGGTCTCTTCCCATGGGCAATGAGCGANGTTGGACTTGATGGTCCCAGGGGTCTCTTCCAACCTGAATGTTTCTATGATTCTAACTTCACCAATGAAGTGAACATTTGAGCTATTGCTGTTGGTTAACCAATATGTTACTGCTTCTCAAGTGTGAAGCCCTATGGGCTGTATTATTTCTGAAGGTAAAAGTCAGATGAAAAAGCTGTGGATGATTTGTGTTGAAATGCTACTAGTAGAGCCATTAAAAAAAAACCAAACAAACCAAAAAACCAACAGTCAATTCAATTCACACATCTGAGTCCAAACAACCAAAGGAGAGAAGTCACAATGCAAAGCCAGCCTGTTTCAACCAAAGAAAAGTAAATAACTGAGCTTAGGTAGTGCTCCAACACAACAGAGAACTTTCCACCCAGGTTTTGAGCAAATAGAATAAAATGAGGCAAGACTGTTACAGGTTAAGGTCAGCAACATAACCCTCAAAACATCTCTCCCCCTCTACTCTTTAGGTGCAAGATAAACACTTCACAAAGCCAGGGCACACTGCAAACATACAATCTTAATATTAAATTAGACTTGGAATGCTCAGCTGATCATCAGGAATACCACAAAACACTGGAGTGACTTCACACATTGGACAATACTGGCGTTTTGTCACCAGTCTCTTTTATGTTTCTACTCTAGCAGAGCAGAGTAACAGGAAGAAACAGTTGGGTGTACCCAAGCTCTCCTGCTACTCCTACAAAATGAATGCAGCAACTGAAAGAAAATACCTGTCACATGTGAATGAGTAGCTAATGATTGACTGTGCACAACTCTGACCACACAGTTAGCAATAGCCTCTCCAAGAACAAGGAGTTATTCTGTGTTTATCAGCGGGTTCCAAATTTCTCCTTGAACAGGCTCCAGCAACTTTGTTATTTCCATGCATTTACAAGCTTTTTTTGTACAAAGTTATTTGTTGTTGCTGTCGAAGTAGTGACTAGTGACTACCCACTGTCCCTAAAATGGGATCATTAAGACTTACTCACGAACTGCATAGATGAAAAGGACATCTGTACAGATGACAGAAAATCTTTGGAAGAAGACTGTTGCACGACTGGTGTAATTGAGGTTTTCAATAACCAACATCTTGGGGTCAAAGTACTTGGCGACATGTGAAAGTGCATATTCAAACCAAGCGAAAAAGGGTGGGTAATCCAGGGTCCATTCCGAAGTTGCCTAAAGGAAAAATAAAATTAAATCATTTAAACACAATCCATGCTTTTTACAGTCCTTCAGGTACAGCTCATCACAGCAAATCAGCTCATTTATTTTATCTCAGAGGCCTCTATTTAACAGAAACTACTTCCCAAGCAGGTACCCAGGTGTTTGGTGCTGAACATGATTTGAGCTGTTGTACTGGCAGAGGGACAGGATGTCTCTTGCTTAGGAGAAAGATTAAAGAACATTTTGTGCATCTGCACCTAACCAGTACATAACTGTCTTCTTTATAAATCAACTTACAGCAACAGGGCCAATATTAAATGATCTCAATATATAAAATAGCTCACAGTGAATATTGGTCTACATTAATCACCACCATAATCAGCTTTGTTACAGTCTAAAAAATATTTTTATTCATTACTCAATTCTACTAAGACCTTATGAAGATCAAGTAGTACTATTTGATCTTTTCCCACATGGACTGTTACTATGCCCTGACCAAAGACTAACTCCTTGGCAGTGAAAACAGGAGAGGGGGGAAGGAGGAGCAGAGCAGGTTGGGGTGGGTTACATTTGCCAGCCTACACGATCCCAAATGTTTATGTTCTGCTGCCAAAAGGTATCCTATGCTTTGGCACTGGGATGACACAAATGTGTTTTCCAGAACTGGATCAGCCTATTAAGAGTTCTGACCCACACATATCACTTACTCCTGGATCCACCGTTCCGAGACACGGAGGAGTAATACAGACTGTGATATTTATCCTAAAACTCCAGCAGATACTGTAAGATACACTCAGCCTACACAACTGTCTTGTAATTCATCATCAATTTAGAGGTGATTCATCTGGATTAAAATTGATGCAAGCAAGTAGTGCACCAGCAAAAGTTCAAAACTTTAATACAGTGATTACTTTCATAATGTATATACCCAATTATATGATTCATTCTTTATCGTGGTAACTCTGTTTCTAATGACAAGAGCAAAGAGAGCTGCAATTTCAGACTACCAAGCAACGTGCTGCTGTAATCCATGTGCCCCTCTAGTAATCCATGTGCCTTGTCTTTTCCATTTGCCTTCATAAGTACCAGCAGCTCCCCCAAACAATTTTCATTTTTTAACTAAAAGCAACAAATCATGACTAGTATGTTTGTGAATCACTGCTCTACAGCTAACAACTACCAGTACCCAAAGCATGTACTTTCTGCAAATAACAGGCTTTCTCCTCTAGCATCCACATAGACTGACAGACCCAATAAACTCATAATTTATACACTGCTAAAAAAAGCCCCAAACATGTACTTACTTCATAGTACCACTGGGAGAGGGGTAAGTTGTGAGTGATGGCGAGCCAATTCCTATGTACTTCAAAGTCTGTTGAATAACTACAGAAAGTTTATATTAAGAGTCACATACAGGCACTTAAAGGAGAAGCACTTCAGAGCGTGTCACCACAGGCAGGTGAAAAGGAAGGCCACATTGACAGCTCTAGGGCAAGACTTTGATCAAGGAACTCCAACAGTAACAAAGATGCTGCATGGACTTTGTGCCAAGAACACATACAGGCGACTATACGGCAGCAGTTGTTTCTAGCTTGGCCTCTTCTGACAATTAAAGCCAAAATTCCAGGTTCTCACTGACATTTTAATAGCACATTGATTATTTTTGTTTAGGAAAAAACAACTGCAGCGTCTTTTAAAGACAAAAAGTGTGAATGTTTTGGCACGTTTAAAGGCCCTCCCGAACAACAGCCAGGCAGAACGGGCTGTAAGACAAAAAAGAAAGGGCTTAGGGCAAAAAAGCCAAGCGATTTCACACCAGCGAGGAGAAGGCGGCGACAGCCAGCACAGCCCCGTCCCTCACAAACACCCCAAGGAAATAAGGACCCTCAGGAAACTGGGGCTCCCTCAGGA
>VZTM01019491.1:127734-147144 GCA_013400555.1 Jacana jacana
GACCACCAGTGGGATTGGGTGGCTGTGAGACCAGCTACAGAGATGGGTGGTGTTGGGCCTGAGGGATGTGGGGTTGGGTCATAGGGTCAGGGGTGGGGACCAGCTAGGGAGAAGGGTGGTGGTGAGTCTGAGTAATGTGGAGTTGGGTGGTGTTGGGCCTGAGTGATGTGGGGTTGATGGTGTGGGACCACTGCTGGGATTGGGTGGGTGTGGGACCAGCCATGGAGATGGGTGGTGGTGGTCCTGAGGGATGTTGGGTTTGATGGTGTGGGACCACCAGTAGGATTGGGTGGCTGTAAGACCAGCTATGGAGGTGGGTGATGTTGGGCCTGAGGGATGTGGGGTTGGGTCTTGGGGTCAGGGGTGGGGGCCAGGTATGGAGTTGGGTGGTTTTGGGCCTGAGTGATATGGAGTTGGGGTGTGTCGGGCTTGAGTGATGTGGGGTTTGATGGTGTGGGACCACCAGTGGGATTGGGTGGCTGTGGGACCAGCTACGGAGATGGGTGCTGGTGGGCCTAAGGGATGTGGGGTTGGGTCATGTGGCACCACTACTGGGATTGGTTGGCTGTGGGAGCAGGTATGAAGCTGGGTGGTGTTGGGGCTGGGTGCGGTAGAGCTGGGTGGTGGTGGGGCCAGGTGTGGTGTTGGGGTTGTGGGACCAAGTTTGGGGTTGGGTTGTGGTGTAGGGGATCAGAGGGGGAGTTTGGGATGCTGTGGGACCACCTATGGAGTTGGGTGGTCTGGGACCTGGGTGATGTAAGTAGGTTTAGACTGGACATTAGGGAGGAGACATTCTTCACAGAAAGAGTGGTCAGTCACTGGAATGGCCTGCCCAGGGAGGTGGTGGAGTTGCCATCCCTGAATGTGTTTAAGAGTCGATTAGATGTAGGGTTGAGGGATATGGAGTAGAGGAGAACTTTGTTAGAATAGGGCTGATGGTTGGACTTGATAATCCCAAGGGTCTCTTCCAACCAAGATGACTCTATGTGGGGTTGGGTGGTGTGAGACCACCAGTGAAGCTGAGTGGTGTGGGACCAGGTTTTGGAGTAGGGTGGAGTTGGGTGGTGAGTTTTGTGGAGTTGGGTGGTGTAGGACCACCAGTGGGGTTGGTGGCTGTGGGACCAGCTATAGAATTGGGTGATGTTGGGCTTGGGTGAGGTAGAGTTGGATGATGCTGGGTGAAGAGCATGGGGAAATTTATGGCAGCTCTCATGCTGACAGCTCCCTGGCATCAGGCAGAAGCCACTTCAGTTATTATACCAGTTTAGCTGGGCTCTAGGGAGTTGCCATCTCCAGCCAGTCTCACAGGAGCTTCAGGCAGCTTCCAGGTATAAAGTGCTCTTTCACAGGAAAATGCTCTGGTTTTTAATACCTGGAAGAATCTGCCAGCCTGAAGGGTGGATGCACCTAAGGCTGATGTCTTTTTCCTTCCTTACAGCAAACCTTCATCTTACCTAGGAGTTGTTCCTTCCAGGGGCAGCATGCAGTCATACAGATAATACGGTAAATTGATGATTTTTTTTCCCCATTGCAGCAATTTTTTATAGTTTGTTCAAACTCAGGGACTAGAGACAAGTCCAACAGCGGTAAAGCATTGGGGCTTAGAAGGGTTTTCACTGGGGAATTGTTTTGATTATTTAGGGAGGCTTCCTCAACCAAGTTTTGTACAACTGCACCTAGTTTTGGGGAGCTTCCTGCAGTTCTTGGCCACGGAGACGTCTAGGCGTGGAGAGAGGAAAAGCTACGGATTCAGCAGGTATCGCTGCGTGCACTTTCCTCTAAGGAGTGTTTGGCAGTCAGAGCATCTCCTGCTTCGTGCATGTTTTATTCAGTGCTTCCTAAAAATACATATTAGTAGCAGCTCACAAAGGAGTTACAGGCAGAGAAATGCAACCAGATCTTTAAATGTGATAGCCCTATGGGCTCCCCATCTTTTGACACTCTCCAAATACTGTGCGTTCAAAAACATGGCTTTTAGTGAATCGAGGATCAAAGTCTGATCAATGGCAAAACCCTACAGTCAGGAGTAGGAGCGAGAAAATAGGAGGTGGGGGGGAGTGGCAAGAGGAGGAAGAGGAATGATTCCATACAGCCCTCTCCTACAGCTCCTTTTATTCCTTCATAAGAAAACCACCCCCTGTGTTACTCCTGAGTGAATCTGAGAGAACAACCTGCGTATTTATGCTCAGTCTTGTGCAGAATTATCTACACCACTGCCTGTACTAATTCACACGCCAGACTTTTACTGGGAGGGCCACATACCAGCACTGCTTGTACCCTGCGTGCTTGTGCCCATCGGTGTGTGGGTACAGCCCTCACTACAGGATGGCAGTTACATTTCAGAACTCACTGAAATTCTGAGCAGTGACACCAAATTCAAAGGGATGGGGTGAAAACAAAACTCCCCAAACGATCTTCTTCATAACTTCTCTGTTTACCTGTGAAGTGTCAGAAGACCCTAGATAGATTTTCTGCAGTCTATGGCATGGGCTGAAGGCCCCATCAACCTTCCATACGGGCTCCCCCAGCCTTGCCCAGCGTGGGAACAAATCTGGTTGAGTGCAGGTGTTTTCTGCCATTGAACTCAACGCAGCAGTTTACGTTCAGCCACCCAGTTCAAGTCTGGGTAAGGACAGCAGTGCAGGTGTTCGGTGATGGGAGCAAAGCTGGCTACTCCTGACAAGTTACTAACATCACTCTTGGCGTGACTGGTATTTAAGGTGCATAATAGGAGCTTAAAACTGGAAGGGACCAGCGAGTCATTCTACTCGCAGCCTCCTTCTGTAACCAAGTCTTTGTCTGTTGTTATTTTGCTGGGGTTTTGTCCTGGTTTATTTTCTCCCTTCGAAATCCTGTGTTTCCTATTAACATGCAAATTCTTCCAGGTCTAAAACTTTTTACACCTATTTATTTCCCTGCCACCACCTGCAGCAACCAATACTCCTCTCATTGACTCCTGATGCCCTTTAACAGCGGGGCCATGAACTAGAGATGTCTTAGTATTTACATATGGTTTCAGTCCCTTCATTATAACTGGACATTATTAGAAAATGAAGAGCAGTCAGGCCTAAAATACATAGAGAAATCCACGAGTGATTCTTTCTGGACTCCACTGAGGTGCTTCATCATAATCTTTTTGTCATAGAAGAAATCCCACTGTGCTATGCACATGCCCGTATCTGAAAATGCCATTAGACCACAGCTAATAACTTATTTATCATCCGCCCTAACTCTGGTATTTGTCTGTTCCACAGCTATTGATCTCTCTACTCAGCGCCTCTCTCAGCATTAAGGCCGTTTTAAAAAAAGTGCAGGACTTGGCCCCATTTTTGTAGGTGAAGATATTGAGGGAGATGGGCATATGGCAGAATCCAAACAGGAGTTATGGTGTGTGGGAGAAAGCACCCTTCAGACTTTAAGGGAAAAAAACTCACTAGAGCCTTTCCTTGTTCCCAGTTCAAGGACAAGGAACTGCTGGAGAGGGTACAGCAGAGGACCACCAAGATAATGAGGGGCCTGAAGCATCTCTCTTAGGAGGAAAGGTTGAGGGACTTGGGTCTTTTTAGTCTGGAGAAGAGAAGCCTGGGGGGGAATCCAAACACCTATAAATACTTAAAAGGGTGGGGGTCAAGAGGAAGGGGCCAGTCTTTTTGCAGTGGTGCCCAGTGAGAGGACAAGAAGAAATGGGCACAAGCTTGTACATTAGAAGTTCCATCTAAACATGAGGAGAAAATTCTTCCCTTTGAGGGTGGCAGAGCCCTGGCAGAGGCTGCCCAGAGAGGTGGGGGAGTCTCTGTCTCTGGAGACATTCAAAACCCACCTGGACACGTTCCTGTGCAACCTGCTCTGGGTGGACCTGCTTCAGCAGGGGGTTGGACTAGGTGATCTCCAGAGGTCCCTTCCAACCTCCTATCATTCTGTGATCCTGAGGCCCTTAGAGGATAAAAAAATGTTTGTTCCTAGAGTGAATCTTCCACTCAACAGCGAAATAATTTGCAACTATTAATTTACTGCTAACAAACGGCACGTGTTTTTCATGACAAGTGATGGGGCTGGGCTGTATCTAATAGGGCTTTGTGCAGGTTCACTTTTCTCTGATTCAGGAAAACTCTCGAGAAGAAGAATCATGGGTGCTGTTGACTGGTAAACAAGAGCAAGTTACACTGCTAGGGCTCAGAAAAATAAGGTAAAAACCCCCAGCTATTCTCCTAGATAAAAAGGGAACATATGTTTTGGAGAGAGAACATTCCTATAAACAGCCACTGTAGCATAATTCACAGACTGCAAAATTAGGGAGCAGAACTAAATTTAGCCCAGAGTGTAGTCTGAAATAGCAGCTGCTTTAGAATAACATACATTTGACTGCAGTCACGAGTGATTCACTCGCTGCTTCGTTCCCATCCTCTTTATTCGTTCCTCAGGTTGGAAGAGACCACCTTTATTCTGCTTAGCAACTTGCAGGTATCTCAAGTTTTTCTATTCCTCCCCATGCCTGCCTTCACTCGTCTCTTTATGCTTTTATGGGAAATTTTGCATCTACGTATAAAAGAGAGATATTTTCCATCTCTCTGCACATTAATAAATAACAGAGATTCGTGGCCAGGCGTAGATTTAATTACCTGAGCACAGATAAACGTGTATTCCAGTCATCCATCCTTTGCATACCTGACTGATGGGTTAAAACACCCCAGGAGAAGATGGGGTTGGTTCTCTCCTGTGAGAGCCTGTGGAGTCTGAACCCCCTATGTCCATTTCAGCAGAATGACCCCAGTAACTGTCTAGGTGGGGTTGGGGCACTCTTTGTTTCTGGTTTAGACTTTTAAGAAACTGCACAACTGCTTTTAATGTGGGCACTGCTGCAGTCTGAGGAAAAGAGAGTGGAGGCAAAGAGGAACAGGAAATGCTGCAGATTAAACTATGCATAGTGCTTTTACAGACTCCTCTTACTTGCCTTTCACCAGAAAATATAGAATCATAGAATCATTCAGGTTGGAAGAGACCCTTGGGATCATCCAGTCCAACCATCAGCCCTACTCTACAAGTTCTCCCCTACACCAGATCCCTCAACACCACATCCAATCTACTCTTAAACACAGTCAGGGATGGGGACTCCACCACCTCCCTGGGCAGCTGATTCCACTGACTGACCACTCTTTCTGTGAAAATTTTTTTCCTAATGTCCAGCCTAACCCTACCCTGCTGCAGCTTGCAGCCATTCCCTCTTGTTCTGTCGTTCATTGCCCGTGAGAAGAGACCAGCACCAACCTCTCTACAATGCCCTTTCAAGCAGTTGTAGAGAGTGATGAGGTCTCCCCTCAGCCTCCTCTTCCTCAAACTAAACAATCCCAGAATATATAGTAACGATTCAGCTCTCCCCGGGGTTATTTTTACTGTACTAAACCAGAATGGAGCAGTACTGTTCCATTTGACAGGACAAGAGGAAGTGGGCACAAACTGGAACATAAGAAGTTCCATCTAGACGTGAGGAGGAACTTCTTTCCTTTGAGGGTGTCAGAGCCCTGGCAGAGGCTGCCCAGAGAGGTGGCCAAGGCTCCATCTCTGGAGACATTCAGAACCCACCTGGGCAATTTCCTGTGCAACCTGCTCTGGGTGGACCTACTTTGGTAGGGGGGTTGGACTAGATGATCTCCAGAGGTCCCTTCCAACCCCGTGTCATTCTGTGTGACTCTGTGCTCCAGAGCTCTAAAGGGGATAGATGAGACTCCTTCCAAACGACACTTAAGCCCACTGCTCTTACCTTTGGATAAACTCAAGCTGACAGGAAACAAATTACTACGGATAAGTATTATTTTAGTCCTGATATACAAGAACTCCTGTCATAGATCAGTTAAAATCCCATCTCAGGGGTGTGGGCTAAAAAGAAATACTGCCAAGAGTCCCCAGAAGCTCTGTTAGCACAGGTTTGGCGAAGGCATGTCTGTTTTAAGGCATAGATTTGATGAAAGAGGGTTCATGTATGGTATTTTTACTGATCATAATTGCATTACCTGCATAAATCATCACTGTGAATGTCCAACTGAGTGGCAAACTCACGTCAGAAACGAGATTCACACAGGAGTTCCATTGCTTTGTCCGTGGCATGCAGCAGCTCCTGCCCTGGAACAAATTACTCCTGCTCCATAATTGAGGACAGGGATGGGGAAAAAGAAGTTCTTCCTAATGTCACTGAAACTAGAAGAACGTGGTGACTCAGGTTGGAATTTAGCCACAGAATCCTCTTTACAATCCTCAAAATTCACAAAACTTGCCAGGCTTGATGGCTCTGAGGGCTTCAAGCCCAGTCAGTGCTCCTTAATAACACGGTCCCACCTATCTCAGGCTGGTTTAGCACCAAGTCAGAAGGGGAAGTGGTTTCCAATGGGCTGCCAGTAGCTGCAGAATGTGGGTTTTTACCATCAGCGTGCTCATTTGGGGGCTTCATGCAATTATTAGCAATGTATTGATCTCAGTGTGTTTTACAACAATAAGAAAACCCTTCCTCATGCTTGTTCAGGGTCAGCTTGATGGAATGACAGACCAGGTACTTTGGGAAACAGGAACACGAGCAGCGCTGAGTTCCGGAAGCGGTGAAATTCTGAATGCAATTCTGGCTTATTGCATTTTCCTTCCTACCTCATTAGAGATAATGGGAACTGTTCCAGAGGGGCCCGAGGGCACACACAGCAATCTGGTTAGGGAAAGACAGCAAAGACACTTTTCCATATAATCAGCTGAGAGTGAGGCGCCTCCAGTGTGGCACAAGTGACGTTTAGGGCTCACGTGCAGCCCGTGGGTCATGATCTTCATTACAGCACACACCGGGCCTGCAGGAAAAAAAGCTTGATCCTTGTCATCACCTCTGTTTTCCCACTGCCTTAACTCAGACAGTCTGACACTAAAGCCAAGCAAGCGGGTTGAAATGCTACCTTAGTGACCTGGGCATTTCACAGTGATGTTAAAAAGGAGTAATACATGGGCTCGATGTACCAGGATCGGAGAAGTGAGCCTCTGGCTCTGGTATGAAAAATACTAAGCATAACCTGATGGGAAAGTTGTCTTTTCAGATGGAATCCATCCTACCCAGAGAGCGTCCCTTGCATCCAGGCGCTGCTGAAGGGAGACATGCCCAAAAGAAGGCCATGCCCAGGCAGAAGAGGCTCAAACATTTGGGAGATATCCTGGTATCAGGAGATACCTCTGCCTTCTTAATGTCTCCACCTCAGAAGGTGTTTTCAGCAGCATCCTCCAGACAACTAACACATTGTAAGAGAAAGAAAAGGACTAGCTGTCTTGGCCGCCTTGGAATGTAAAAGTAAAGGTTTAAGAGCATCCAAAGCAAAGTTCCCCCACCAGCTACGATCTTCTTGGTTTGTAAGAACACCAGTCTCTCTGCTATGGGTTCCGTGGTCATTCCCCATGCCAGACACATCATTCAAACATGGCTTTCCTGACAGCAGAACAGAGCAAGGGCTTCCTCACAAGGTTCAGGAAAAAAAAAACAACAAAGTCAGCTTCAGATGGTGACAGAAACCACCTGCTTTGGGTTGGTTGGGTTGAACCCAAACAGACAGAACCTCTGACTCATTTGCCCCATCCTTTACAGTTATTTGAAGCGCGTGCGTGTGGGGAGGCTTCTTCTCTGTGGAGCCGACCAAGCTTCTTGGATGCTTCACACAGGTGGTATGGCAAGACATCGAAAATGTGCCCCCTGGGCTGTCCTCTGTGCTGGAGCTCCACGGCATCTTTCACCGCATCGGAACTCCAGGAAGTCTTCCAGACCTTGATGACTGAACCCTCACATCACCCTTGCAGTACAGGTTAAGGATCGCTCCCATTTTCCGACTGGAAAATGTAAGAAGGAGGGAAGTGAGGTGATTTTGCCCACAATGGCACAGCAGGTCAGAGGTGGAGGCAGAGACAGAACCAATCCTTAATTCAGGCACTAGACAATATTCCTTCTGGCTGGAATATGGACATACTCTGAAAGGTCGTATTGGTAAATGCATGAAAGGAAAATCATCTCCCTGTTAGTGAGGCTTTAATCCAGATAAGCACGATTCTGAATTAGGCTGTAAGTGTGTTTTAAAGGGAAACACTTAACCTGTGTTATCTCTGTGCTGGCACCATCCTGAACAGCCCTTCCTATTTGTACCGAATTAGGCGAATAATCTTATTATTCATGAAATCTGAAGTATGTGGATGAGAAGAATCTATGCAGAAACCATCGCTCATGGCTATTTTTAGCACTTCTTCCACAAACACCTGGAAACTATTGATTTGCTTGTTGTCTGGCACCACCCAGAGTCTCTTCAAGTTCTGCTTGGTGTACTCCTCTTCTGGAAGGCCTTCCACGCTTGCAACCCAATCCAAGGTCAAATGGTTGGGGTCCTGCAGGTAGGTGGATATTGAAGAGAGGTTTCCATTGAAGCAATAGTAAAGTTTGGAACCCAGAAGCTTCAGGAACAAACACGACGTGGAGAAGATGTGAGCGCTGAACACTTCCATGTTGGAGGAGGAAAGGCTGTAGATCTGGGGTGCTTCTCGGACAGTGAAGTGAACGGTCTGGGTCTTCTGATCGAGGGTGATGTTGAGCATGGCGTTCTTCTCCGCTTTGGAAAGCTCCACCTCCTTCTCCTGCAAGGCCTCAATCAGTGGCTGAATCTGATAAAAATCTACCTCCCGTCGAAGTAAGCCCATCTCCTGAAAGTCCTCAGGGAGGTCCAAGTGAGAAGTTCGTAAGAAGTTCAGGATGTAGCGGAAGATTTTGCCGTCTCTGTCGATAAAGCAATTGCCTTGGCTGTCCTTCTTGGTTGGGATCTTCCCGCTAAACATGGCCCCCAGCATGGAGTCTGGAAAGCTAGTCAGGGTGGACAGAGAGGTGGTATAGAGTTTCCCTCCCACATTGAGCGTGATGGGCTCTGACATGATGGAGAAGTCAGGATGCTTGAACTAATTCTAAAAAAAAAAAAAAAAAAAGAAATAAAAATAAAAAATAATAATCCAACACCACACGTTCAGCTGCATCTGAAAGGTTAAACTGCAACGTCAAAGGGTACTAAGTCTATAAACTACGTGGCAAGAATTCATTACAGAAATTAGAAGCAGAGTGTTACTCCTTGAGGTTGTGTCTTGAGAACAAGTGTAAGGATGTTTTTTCTCCTAACAGACCTGGACAGGACTTTCTTCGGTTCAGTTTAGTGCCAGAAATCATGAGTCTTCCAAAACCCTATAGTCATGGGATTTGTGGGAGAGTGAAATCTCTCCCAAGGGTGCCTACACCAGCAACTGGGGTCTGACCTGCTGGAGAGCAGCTCTGAGGACAAAGGTCTGGGAGTCCTGGTGGACAACAGGATGACCATGAGCCAGCAATGGGCCCTTGTGGCCAAGAAGGCCCATGGCATCCAGGGGTCCATCAAGAAGAGTGTGACCAGCAGGTGGAGGGAGGTCATGGTGCCCCTCTACTCTGCCCTGGTGAGGCCCCAGGTGAAGTACTGTGTCTAGTTCTGGGTTCCCTAGTTCAAGGACAGGGATCTGCTGGAGAGGGTACAGCAGAGGACCACAAAGATGATGAGGGGCCTGGCGCATCTCTCTTAGGAGGAAAGGCTGAGGGACTTGGGTCTTTTTAGTCTGGAGAAGAGAAGCCTGGGGGGGGGATCTGATCAACACCTATAAATACTTAAAGGGTGGGTGTCAGGAGGATGGGGCCAGTCTTTTTTCAGTGGTGCCCAGTAAGAGGACAAGAGGTAACAGGTACAAACTGCAACGTAAGAAGTTTCACTTGGAGGGTGGCAGAGCCCTGGAAGACACTGCCCAGAGAAGTGGTGGAGTCTCCATCTCTGGAGACATTCACAGAATCACAGAATATCAGGGATTGGAAGGGACCTTAAAAAACCCTGCCTGGACATGTTCCTGTGCAACCTGCTCTGGCTGGACCAGCTTAGGTAGTGGGATTGGACTAGATCATAGAATCATAGAACCAGTCAAGTTGGAAGAGACCCTTGGGATCATGGCGTCCAACCATCAACCCTACTCTACAAAGTTCTCCCCTACACCAGATCCCTCAACACCACATCCAATTGACTCTGAAACACAGTCAGGGATGGGGACTCCACCACCTCCCTGGGCAGCCCATTCCAGTGTCTGACCACTCTTGCTGGGAAGAACTTTTCCTAACGTTCATCCTAAACCTACCCTGCTGCAGCTTGATGATCTCCAGAGGTCCCTTCCAACCCCATATCATTCTGTGATTCAAAACAAGAGTTGTGTCCTGGGTTCAGCTGATGCCATCTGCCCCATGAACAGAAAACTTAGAGGGGAAGAAAAGGACAGGACAAGAACTGGGCGCATCCCAACATCTCCTGTGGCATCTGAAGATACAATTCAAGCACCGAAGCTGTTGCAGCAGGATCTCCTGACAGACACCTGAGCGCAGTCAGCCCAGCAGGGAGCCAGCCAGCAGCCCTGCTGCAAGCATGCGACAGTCTGCGGTTCCATTCAGAAAATAAACCCATCAGGCTTCCTCCCTCCAACGTGCTTTACTTTCAGAAACGCTTCCTAATTAATTAGGGCCATATCCCAGTTGATGCTGTTGCCACGCAGCCTCTCCAGAAGCAGCTGAGACGAAGGCAGGATGCGGTTTTATGGCGCAGTTCAGCATCTCTGCCTCTGGAAGGGACGTAGCTCCCTTCACCCTCCACCGTACCTTCCTCCAGCCTTCCACCAGTTCTGGTACTTATCAGACAGTTTAGGGGAAAAAATCATCATTTTCCATTCAGGATGTTTCTGCTACAGCTTGGAAGCAGGTGAATGCCAGGGCTGGAGGAAGGGCTGAGGAAGGAACCCTTTCCATTGCAGATCAGCTCAGCTGCCTTGAAAAGCTGGCCCCTAATTCCTGCCTAGCTGAGGACCTGCAAACCCATTGTTACCTCGTTTGCTGAATCAGCAGTTAATTCCCAGTTTGATTTTCGCATTAATCAGCAGCAAACCCATGGGTGCTGGCTTGCAGTGCTAGGAGGCAGCTCTTGCTGTGTAGTAGCTAGGGTCATTCGACACAAAGCTGCCAGACTAATCCCTTAAAATGAAATTTATCTGCAGGCATTTTCCCAGCTACTCACAAAATATTCACAGACACTACAACACTGTCACCAGCTCTGGAGCTGCAGCAAAATACAGATAGGAAGAATCTTGCCTGGTGCTGGAATATCAATTCTTTGATGGCTGCTAAACCCTAAATAGGGTGGCAGTGGCACCCTAAAGCAAATACACTCTTAGATAGCCAGTACATCTTGCTATGAACACTTCTCCAACTTAGGGCAGCTACTGAATGGCTCAAAGGAGAATCTATTTCGTTCCCAGTTTAAGACTAACATTCCTCTCTGTTCTTCAGCCCTCCTTTGCCCCCAGCACACAGTGTGCATCTCCCTGGGCAATAATTCATGGGTAGACCAAGACAACACCCCCCCTACCTTCATGACTGAAGACCATCCTCGTTAGTAACTTCAGCTGAATATAACCTGCAAAAGAACTTACTTCTTTCACTGTTAAACTCCCCTTAACACTGGAGTCTCAGGGTACTCCCCACTCTTGAAGACTTCTGCCCAATTTAGAGCCAAGAGTTGTTTAAAACAGATCACATAGAGGCTTTGACCTGGTCTAACTCTGTACTATGAGTGGCTGCTGTCAATTTTTTCCCCTAAGGGCTTGCAAAATGTCTGTAAAAGCATTTCTACAGGCACAATCTGACATTCACAAAACCAGCCTAAAATGGGTTTTACTTTATTTTTTTTCAACTTTCATGGAGGAACAGAAGCGTTCCCTGCAAATAACGCAGCCCTGACGGTGACCACGTTCACTGCTTCCCTCTTCTGCTCCCACTCAGGCTGATTTAGACTAAACAACCTAAATTCTTTCTGTTCCTTCAGTTGTCTGAGCCTCAGCCTCCTTATCTGCACCACGGGAGTGGTTCCCCCAGCTCTCTGCCAGCCTGAGCCAGACACAAAGTGAGACGTGTCCCTCCCTGTGCAGGTAACGGCCTTCACTTGGCCGAGCCTGTTGTCAACAGTCACGAACTACAGACCATCGGATGGTTGAAATGTTGAGTGACAAGATACAGATTTTCATTTCAAGCTCAAGGTTCACCCTGGGTGGATCATTGATTCTGATCCAAAGACTCACTGGCTATCTATGTTGATTGACAGGCAGACATCCTGGTCCAATCTTAAAAAAAAATAACATTCAAATGTCTTGTAACAGGTTTCTTTATTGGTAGTCACAAATGGGAGGCCAAGAAAATGCCATTTTTGTTCTGCTTGTGGCTATTCTTAGATAGTAGAAAGAAATTATTTACTGTGAGGGTGGTGAAAGAGTGGCCCAGTTTGCTCAAAGAAACTGAAAGCCCCATCCCTGGGAGTGTTCAAGGCCAGGCTGGATGGGGCTTTGAGCAACCTGGTCTGGTGGGAGGTGTCCCTGCCCATGGCAGGGGGTTGGAACTGGCTGATCTTTAAGGTCCCTTCCAACTCTAACCATTCTATGATTCATAGAATCATAGAAACACAAGGTTGGAAAGGACCTACAAGATCACCTAGTCCAACTGTCCTCCTGTCACCAGTACTACCCACTAAGCTACTAAATCATGTCTTGTAGCACCTCATCCAGATGGTTCTTGAACACCCCCAGGGACGGTGACTCCAACACCTCCCTGGACAGGCTATTCCAGTGCCTGACCACTCTGTGGGAGAAGCAGTTTTCCCTGACATCTCATCTAAATCTCCCCTGGTGCAACTTGAGGCCATTCCCTCGAGTCCTATCATTAGTTCTCTGGGAGAAGAGGCCGACCCCCTCCTCTTCACAGCCTCCCTTCAGGAAGTTGTAGAGTGGGATGAGGTCTCCCCTGAGCCTCCTCTTCTCCAGACTAAACAATCCCAGCTCCCTCAGCTGCTCCTCACAGGGCTTGTGCTCCAGACCCCTCACCAGTTTTGTCGCCCTTCTCTGGACACGTTCCAGGGTCTCGATGTCTTTCTTGTAGTGAGGGGCCCAAAACTGAACACAGTGCTCGAGGTGTGGCCCCACCAGAGCTGAGTACAGGGGGATGGTCACCTCCCTGCTCCTGCTGGCTACACTGTTCCTGATGCAGGCCATGATATTATTGGCCTTCTTGGCCACCTGGGCACACTGTAAGCTCATGTTCAGCCAAGCATTGATAACACTCCCAGGTCCTTTTCTTCTTCAGTGTCTTCTAGCCACTCTGCCCCAAGCCTCAAGTTACTGTGATTCTATGATTCTGCAGTCTACAGACCCATCCTGGCTGGATTTCAGTCTCTCAGGACACCAACTTGCTTTGTCTCCCAGGACACCAGCAGCACCTCCCCGCATTAAATTTCAAACATTTAACGGTGTAAACATCTGGCCCCTGGATAAGGCTGCAGGGTAACTACTGCACAGCTGCTGTTCACAACGTGGAACCAACACATGACAAGTTCACCATCTGCTTTTGCCTAATTCATCTCATTACTTGTGGGTTTATATCTTCACAGCGTGAAGATGTATCTGATAGTCTGGCAGCCTCAGAAAACCCACAGCTCCAGCACAAACGAGCATGCAAGACGTCTGCTGGGTTCATCAGCAGCCTGGACTTAATGCATTGGCCAACTGATGTTTCACTTGAGAGTAGCTGGGGAAAGCAAGTCAATCCTCGCTGCTTTTTTCTCATGAACTTGCTTATGAGAAGAGTATTTCATAAACCCATAAAAATTAAAAGGGTTGTCAGTTTTCTCTCTTTGCTCATCCAACTGGGATTTGCAGTCCCTGCCCTGGTTTATGAGGCCCTGGGTACTTTGCTAATGCAAAGGTTCTCCAAGAACGCAGCATGGAGATCACTTCTGCTTAGTGGCACTTCTGCAAAGAGGAGCCTCCAAGAGAGCACCTGATGTGGGACATGGGTGGCTATAACCTGAGGTCACCAAGCACAAGTACAAATTGGGTTATGGTTCTTGGAAGCCCAAAACTACCATAAAGCCTTTTGTGTAGCTGCTCCCTGAGTAGCCCTTACAATTAATTTAGATTAGATGAATTACAGATACTATTTGAGAGCTGGAGATGCAAATTTAGCCGAAGAGCACAGGATTTATTTTGTGCTTTTGGAGTGACTTGTATTTAACTACATCTTTCTTTTAAAACCAGATGTATTAATATGATTGATTTAAAGTCATATTTTTTTTTTCAGGTGATGTAAATGGAGAGAAAAAAGCATTGGTGAACCTTTTGGAAAAGTCAAGCTACCAAACAGAAGCTGCTGTCTGAGCATCTGAGCATTTCAACAGCCCGGGGTTTGTAAATTTAAATGGATTTTACTCACAACCTCCCCAGGGGATGCCAAGCAAACATTTCTGTTAACAACCCCCTACCCTGGGGTTTTAGCTCAGCAAATAAATGGTTCAAACCTGAGAGAGTGATGCGGGTTGACACAGCAGGAAGGTGTGAAAGAATGTGTGAAATACCAGAATCTACCTGTTTTCATTTCACCTATTTAGAAGCAGCAGCTCAGTTCCTTCCTTATCCCTAACACTTCCTTAGTTTACTAATTTTAACTGTAGTACAGCTGTGCATAAGCTTATTTCCCCTCTTATGGATTCATCACATTTGAGAGTGCTTTCATGAGCTGGTAAATAAAATCCTGTATACATAATTTTACTGAGTGCCTGTTTCGCCCAGCTTGGCAGAAACCCACAAGCGTACAAGTAATCATCCCCCCCCAAAAAAGCATCAGTCATGATTTGCCAACATAAGTGAAATGTAAAGAAATGGCACAAATATTACTACATATTTAACCACTCTGAAAAATGGGTACATCTGTGGTCTACCCTTTTTAGCCAAGAAATGCAGCTTAATGAAAAGTCTAAATTATAAATGTGTTTATACGGTTTTCAAAGAGACATGGATCTTTCCTTAAGGCATCTGTCTATCTACAGGAACCCTGGGAATGTTCAAGACCAGGCCTGATTGGGCTTTGAGCAATCTGGTCTATTGGGAAGTGTCCCTGCCCATGGCAGGGGGTTGGAACTGGATGATCTTTGAGGTCCCTTCCAACTCTAACCATTCTATGGCAAAATAAAGCTAATAATCATTTAGCCGAAGCTATAAACGCCAGCAGGGCAGAGGAGAGGTACTAAACAAATCAGAAAACAAATGAAGACCTTTTTATTTGGGAAACTGCCTTGATTTCCCTGACAAGTAAACCACCACACAAGTTTGTGTTGGGAAAATACAGCTTGTGAAAAGCAGGAGTAATTGGCTGCAAACATGAATTTCACTTTACAAATGGCAGGGAAGGAAAATGAATCAAATTCTTCGGTATTTTAGGTGTAACACCAGGGTTAACAGGCTGATCCTAGTGTTCTTCAGAGGATGCCATTAAGGAAATGAATTAAATACAGAGCAAGAGTGATCTGTAGGCTGGTAGGAGTAGATCACCATGAGTTGTTAGGACTTCCCAAGTCCATCCCAGAGGCTGCTTATGGCCTCTGCAGCCTTTCTGTGTGACATTAAAAGTTGCAGCATCCTGAAATAGGAGATAATGGATGCTGGTATGGATGCAAGGAACCTGGCTTCTATCAGGAATAGCGTGGTTAGCAGGAGTAGGGCAGTGATGGTGCCTCTGTACTCAGCACTGGTGAGGCCTCACCTGGAGTGCTGCGTTCAGTTCTGGGCTCCTCACTACAAGAAGGACATTGAAGTGCTGGAGCGTGTCCAGAGGAGAGCTACCAAGCTGGTGAAAGGTCTAGAGAACAAGTCCTGTGAGGAGAGGCTGAGGGAACTGGGCATGTTTAGTTTGGAGAAGAGGAGGCTGAGGACAGATCTCCTTGTCCTTTACAACTCCCTGAAAGGAGGCTGGAGAGAGTGGGTGTTGGCCTCATCTCCCAAGTGAATAATGACAGGACCAGAGGGAATGGTCTGAAGTTGCAGCAGGGGAGGGTTAGGCTGGATATTAGGAAGAATTACTGTACTGGAAGAGTGGTCAGACCCTGGAGCAGCCTGTCCAGGGAGGTGGTTGAGTCACCACCCCTGGAGGTATTTAAGACATGTGTAGATGTGGCCCTTCAGGGCATGCTCTAGTGGTTGAGGTCGTAGGGGATTTTTGTGTGTGTGTGGTTGGACTCGATGGTCTCAGAGGTCCTTTCCAACCATGATGACTCTCTGATTCTGTGACAGCAACAGAGTCTTTTGCTGCCAGACACAGTGACACGTGGCCATTTACACAGTCGCTGCCGTTGGTTTTAATTTTATACATAAGGTATCACGCTGCCCGCTAATTTTATAGGGGAGCCTTCAATAGTTCACCTGTAAAACATCCCTCCACGACCAAAACTTTGGAAGCCTGTATTTGAGAGAGTGAAATACGTGCAGCTTCGTTACGAAATAGCTGAGGAGTAACAGTGAACAGGAAAATACACACACAGCAGAAGAAAAGAAAAACACAAAAGAGAAAAAAGGAGATGAATTATTTAGGCCGGCACGATGAAGGATGCCTAAGTGGCAATAAAATTAAAGCAAGCCAGAGAGCATTTCTGCTAAGCACCAGGAAGACCAGCCAGACTCAAAAACCTCTCTGGCTCGTTGAGTGCTGCCCAAGAGGGAGGGTGAAAGCCCCATCGGCTGGACAGATGTCAGGAAAGGCCTCTCAGGGGAGGCGTCACGGGAAGTCATTCTGTGTGAGGAGGGGCAGGATTGATTTGAGCTAAAAAGGAGGTATGAAACAAAAGAGATTATCTGGGCACCTGTAGAGCAGCCGGCGACGTTCGATGCAGTTCGGGAGAAGACGGTTGTTGGCAGGACAGGGCTCCGGCCTGCTTCGTTAGAGCGTGTTAGTAGCAAACATCATCAGGCCACACCATTTCCTTCTGCATTAAGCTCGCCCTGCGTCGGGTGTTGCCCAGATCCCCCATGCTCAGCACCTATCACTTTGCTCCATCGCCTCGTACTCAAACTCCCCTTTCGGTTTGAGGTTAAAAATTCCAGTTTCCACGAAACACCCGAGTCCTGAGAAGAAAAACAACAAACCACCTGATGAAGTCATGAACTCCAGAGCTGGGCACACTCAGCCCCGTGGCATTTGCTGTGACAGCACCCGCAGATAAGCGTTGTGCCACGTCCCTTCTCAAAAGGACAATTTTGCTGGGGAAACCCAGACCCTCAGCTACCAGTTTGTGTCCCGCTGTGTTGCGGGGACTGCAGACGAGGCAGTCTGAAGCCTAGAAGTTGCCCCGGTGAAAGGAGAAAAAGAACAAAAGAACAACAAAAGGAAGGCAGATTCAACAGAAATAGCATTTAGGGGATTAAAATCAAAACAGATAAAAGCTCAGTAGCCAATAGGTATCCAGTGAGAGCTGGGTTTAAGAAAGGATTTGGGACAAAATCCCTCGCTAGGACAGGCTCACCCTCCCTAGGACAGGCTCACCCTCCCTTGGTGCTCATTTATTTACCTCAGGTAATATATTTATATATTTAAGGTTAAAGATTTACAAGATGTTTTCTAGACCCTATATGCTTATTTACATTCATCTTAAGAGAGAAAAACTGACGGTTTTCCCACGGCTGCAGGATGGGCCCACCTAAATTTGGACACTCCTTTAGTACCATCCCCTCCCATAACGATATTGCAGCGCTTAAAGGCTTAGGATTCAGGCGGTGAGGAGGAGTGTGGCGTGTCTGCCGGGAGCAATACATCCCGAAACGCAGCTGCCTTTTGTTTCGGAGCCGCCCCCGAGCCACTGGAAATTTCCAGCCGGCGTTTGTGGAGAGGCCGTTCATCCCTAAGGCCAGCACAGGGGGACAGGGGTGACGAGCTGCGGGAGGGGACTCCAACTCCCAGCAGGCGCCTGGCAGGAAGCGACGGCTCGCCCTTCCCTTCTCGCCGCAAGAGAGGCTCGATCTGCCGGCGGATGCGATACCTGGCGATGGACACGCCGACCACGCACCCTCCGGAGAGCAGCTGCTTAGCCAACACTCATTGATATTTCCTTATATTTCATTTTTTTTATATATTATATCCCATTTACTGACCAGCCTTCCTTAGACACAGAAACGCTCCAACAATGTGGAAGCGCGAATGGGAGTTTCATGACACCCCTGGTTGGTTGCGGGTGTGATGTCGGTGGGTCCACCAGCCCTTCCCAGACCTGCACCCTGGATGCTCCTGAGCATCTCCTGGGCTGCCTGCTGAAGGATGCAGGCCAGTGCAAAAGGCTGCAGATGCTGAATTTAAGCAGTAACGAGAAGTGGGGGGAGGGAAATGGGGGGCAGGAAAATAGAACTGGTGCCCAGTAAGAGGAAGGAGCGATGTAAAACAAAGGTCAAGGTCTTCTCGAGGAAGAAGAAGAGGAATGAAAGCAGTGGTGGGGAGGAGGAGACTGAAATGAAGGTTAACAGTTACCAGAGGAGAATGGCAGAAGACAAGATGGAGGGGGAGAGGGAGAGCACAGCCAGAGAGATGCGGCTGCAGAGAGGTTTGGAGAATAGAAGCCAAAGTGCTGCGGTGCTTGGTGCTCTCCTGGCACGACCTCGGACACCCATGGGCTCAGGGACCACTGTGTGGGCAAGGCAGATTGCCAGGAGGGCATTGCCACCAGCTGCCAGGAGGAAGCCCCTCTGGGGTCTCATGGCAGCAGGAGCATCACTTTTCCTTCCAAACAGCTGATGTAACCCTTTGTGCAGTCCAAAATAACCGATTTAATGCCAGCCCTGGCAAAGTTTTTCACTGACTTCTAATGTCCAGGCCCGGCATCCTCATGGGGTATCACTTGGCACCCTTGGGACTATCTTCCAGGTGCTCTTACTTCTTTCCTGGGCCACTTCACCCGCATGTTTGGTAGCCCACCACCGCTCCATGCACGCCCAGGGTGGCTCAGCCATCCAGCTTCCATCCCATCTCCCACTCCCAGGGCACCCTTGCAATTAAGAAGGGCAAACTAATTGCCAGCAGGGATGCAGCTCCACGCCAGTAAGAAGGGCTCAGAAATAAAACTGGCAACGGTGGGTGCCACCCAAATGTAGACCCTCCGCAGGGTATGGGCTCACACGTGTCGCCCAGCTGGCCCCATGCCACCCTCTGGGGCTGGTGGGCAGAGCCAGGCCCAGCTGTGGGGGTCCTGGATGTGTTAAACCGCTGTAAATGTTTTAATTTTGGAGACATTTCACTGGGGGGGGTGGGGTGGTAGAGGGGGGTGCAAAGTTTGCAGAGTGGCGCTGAGCGCTACCCTCTTAAGGGCAACCATAGGTAGGGCTCCTCCCCCCCCATAGCCAGGCTATTAAATTAGCTTAAAATACTAAAAAAAAACACAACAGCAAAATAACCCCAAAGCCTCCACCCCCCAGAGTGGGGGATCTCTCCTCCTTCCCGCATCCCACAGCGTTTCC